>JASKGM010000013.1:5453892-5485795 GCA_034509205.1 Ceratonia siliqua | reverse complement strand
ATTCTTCCTTTTAGTTAGCTTAACCTGACGGAGAAGTCTTTCTCGTTTGAGCCTTTAGCACTTGAGTGAATGAGATATGGAAAGTAGAAACACACACACACACACACACACACACACCAACAAGAATTTATTTTCTGTTAAGTGATAGGCCTCGTATTTACATCTATCAATTTCTTCAATAGCGAGACACACACACACACATCAACAAGAATTTATTTTCTGTTAAGTGATAGGCCTCGTATTTACATCTATCAATTTCTTCAATAGCGAGACACACATAAACACACATACACATATCAACAAGAATTTATTTTCTGTTAAGTGATAGGCCTCGTATTTACATCTATCAATTTCTTCAATAGCGAGATACACACACACATATATCAACGAGAATTTATTTTCTGTTAAGTGATAGGCCTCATATTTACATCTATCAATTTCTTCAATAGTGAGACTGTTAAATTTGGTCATGTCACATTCTTCTGGAATGGAAACCGCTCTGGGTATTTTAACCCAGAAATGGAGGAATATGTGGAAATTCCTAGTGACTCTGGGATTACATTCAATGTTCAACCAAAAATGAAGGCATTGCAGATTGCTGAAAAGGCAAGGGACGCTATTCTTAGCCGGAAATTTGATCAGGTAATTAATTGTCCCATCATGTGATATTTGAGAGTCATGGTTCAGATTGTTCTACTTTTCTCTTACCTAATATTTTTCTATTGTTTAGGTACGTGTTAATCTACCAAATAGTGACATGGTGGGGCACACGGGTGACATTGAAGCAACAATTGTGGCTTGCAAGGCAGCTGATGAAGCTGTGAAGGTATGAACTTTTAGTTTTCAAATTTTCTGTAGCATCTCTTTAAGTAAAGCTTATTATATTTTTTGTGATCTCTATATGGGAAATTGATAAATTCTTTGTCACTATTTACGATTCTATTTTTATGACTTAAGGGCCAAGGGTTATCAACTCAGTACTGGAAACAAAAGACGAAAAACAAGCAGAAACTATATATAATATGTGAAACTAACGTTTTTAGAAAGTTTTGTTGCGATCTTTAGGTATATATATTAAGAGTTTAGGGCGAAAAAGGATTTTTCTGAAGTTACTAATGATGACAATGGCAATCCAAGACTAGTTTGAAATTCATTGTCTTCTGTTACTCTGTTTGTGTAAAATTTTCATAATTACAAAATAATTGACAGTTGGGGCTGACTATAATTGTTATCTTTCTTTCATTTTTTATGCTTATCTAATAGCTTCATGCATTATGTCTTTTCTTCCCCCTAAGGAGGTAAAAGGGCAATATGATTTTTTATGGCTGAACATCATACTTTATCTGAGGAAGGAGGACAATCAGTCCAATCCTTGCATTTAGTTTTATGCACTGTTGCTGATTACTGCAAACCAAAAGCATAATTAAAAGAAAAAGAGAAATAGGTGAAGGCTAGATAACTACTCATTGTATTAACATTTATATATGTAAAATTGCAGACGATCCTTGATGCAATAGAGCAAGTGGGTGGAATTTACGTTGTCACTGCTGACCATGGAAATGCAGAGGACATGGTGAAGAGGGATAAATCTGGAAAACCTCTTCTTGACAAGAATGGAAACATCCAAATTCTCACTTCTCACACTCTTCAGCCTGTAAGTTTCACAAATTCTAACCATTCATTGATGAAATTTTAAATAACTTCTACAAATGTCTAAATTTTGAAGGCCTGTCAACAAAATGGCCTTGAAAACCAAGCAGCTAAGATAATGAATCTGGATTTGGGCTTTTCTCAGCACATAATTTTATAACCATTATAAACGACAAGGCTAAGTTCAGTTCTAAATCTATTGCGCTTTCCCCCTGTTTGTTAAGGTGCCAATTGCAATTGGAGGTCCTGGACTGTCACCTGGTGTCAGGTTCCGGAAAGATCTTCCTAATGGTGGGCTTGCCAACGTTGCTGCAACTGTGATGAATCTTCATGGATTTGAGGCACCCAGTGACTATGAGCCAACTCTCATAGAAGTAGTTAATAACTAAGGCAACAATACCTCATAATTATATTTGCCAAATACGGGGTAGGCTGTAGCTTTCAACCCCCGGTTAAATAAGTGAAAACTTTCTTCCCTTCAACTGTATGGTGGGTTTCTCTCATCTGATTTCTTGTATCATCCTGTGGTTGACAGAACAGGATAACTAATTAGTGTGATTTCGAATATAGTTATTTTTTTGTCCTATTAATTGTTAGATGAATCACCATGTCCTCATTCAATTATCTATATTACTACGATACTATCAATTAGGCAAGAATGGGGGATACCAGTACATCATGATTTATGAGTATTGTAGGGTTTTTCCAGTTTTATTTTATTGTAGGGTTTTTCCAGTTTTATTTGATTGTCTTAATTAATCATTTAAGGAGGTTACTCGTGACTAGCTTATTAATCTGCAAGACATCCCCAAATCATGTTTCTGAAGTGAGATCTTATTGACAGGTTGGAATACCTTTCCTGGCTGAGTCATTTGTTCTTTTGTTCCTAGTTTACGTGGGTACATGGTTATTACAATCCCTTGAACACTATTATGTATGAAGCCAGAATTTGCCCCAGAATTTCTTCTTCATTCTCCTAGGCCGTGGATTGAGAAGCATTTGCTTATCTGCTTGTTAACAGTCCTTTCAAAGTTCCCTTTTGCTGTGGATAATCAAAACAAATATACATTTTCTAATTAAATTACTACTTTTATATACATGTATTTATGAGAAGTTAGAAAATTTTGAAATAATTATTTTCTACTTATTTTTTATTTATAAATAATAATAATGAAACAAATCTTCAAATAATTAGTCATTATTTTTTATTAAAATAAAAATTATTGAGTAAATTAATGATTTAATAATCAAATATGCATTCTCTTAATTTGGTCCCTTAATTTTAAAACATCTAAATTTAATTTTTCAATATTACTTTTTGTCTTTAAAATGGTTCCTTGATTAGATGGTATTTACAGATTGACTAACCAATTGTTTACATGTTCGTTAAGTTGTTGTATTTGAAATAATGTCATTTAAAACATCGTGTGGACTAAAGCGCCTTCTTTCTCCTTTAACTGAAAGTCGTCGAAAACCAAAATCCTCTTGATTAGTTGCCTCCTGGGACATCGAATATCAAAAGATATCTTGAATTGAAAGTTCATCCCATTTGGTATTTTTTTTTTTTTTTGGTCTTTGTTGGGGACAACATGTTCCTATTTATATACACATTTCTTTCCTTTTGTGTTCACTTTTCATGGTGTTGAGGAAAAGGAAGTGACATATCGAATATTGTTAGGCTAGGAGTTGAAGAAGAAGCGCTCGGCTTTGAGAGAAGGGTCTTTTAGAAAGGTAGAAAGAATACAAGCTCTTTTCGCACGTTAATCAATAGTTTAGATACCATATCACCCATGGATACGAGAAAGAATCGATATACGGTGTTAGTTGTTAACAGCAGGAAATTCTTCCTTTTTACCTGCAGTATCTTTCCATTCTAACTTTCCTCTTGATTTCTCAATCAAGACAGAAAGAACTGTTGCCATTAAGGCTAGGTCAGAATGAAGCAAATTTGCCTTACTGTACTTTGGGGAGTGAGGCATGGCATCAAATGCACTCTTTGTTTCAAATGCCTTGGGACAAATAGGAATAGAATCCACAGGAACGACATTGTTTCAAATACATAAGCAACTTAACAGTTACATAGACAATATGTTAGTTCATGTCATAAAGTATGTTAATACCATCTAATGAGATACCCACTTTGAAAACAGAAATAAGATTGAATGACTAAATTGAGAGGGAATAAATCTTTAAAAGATCAAGTTGTTAATTTACTCAAAATTATTTTTAAAATTTTAAGTGAATACTTTTTTTAATAGATTATAAATATTTTTAGACATGCATCATTTTCTAATCAAATGTTGATTTATATGCCCTAAAGGAGACGTGAGAAACCAAAATTGTCTGCCAAAAGTAAGACCTTTAATATATTGATATTTTTATTTAATTTTTTTAAAAATAATTTTTGATACCTTTAGAAATACATAATAATGATTTACCAAATCTCACTTTTTTCTTTAGTGTTATTTTAAATTATTTGAAGTACCATAAAATATAAGTACAATTATAAAATATAATATTTTAAAAATAATTTGAATAGTATTTTTTATTAACAAAAAGAAAATTGAGTTGAAGAATTTCAACCACCAACGCTAATATTTAGACTCAGCCACTAATGATACCATGCTACCGCACAAGATATCTATAAGAATCCGATCATATTAGTATAACATAATCAATTATTTTTTCTCAATCTTAGTCATCTATTCATTTTAAACAATCAAGATATTTTTTTCTCTTACCCCAAAGCCCCATCTCTTACCCCGAAGAAAAATAACTGGTCATATTGACACCAACATAAGCATATCCAGATTCCCCCTAAGGATGCTCCATACCGTTCTTCAAAAATGAGAATCACCTGAAATGAATAGTCAATCAAATAATAACAAATTCATATTGACAGTTTTACCAATAATGATGGGTTGAGACCCCCCTAATACGACCTTGTTTCCCTCTCTGCCTCCATCCTACATTATCCTTAAATTCCTTTCAATTCAAACTTAATCAACACAAGTACGATGTCTCATCTGCCTCAAATCCAATCAGTAATTGCACTATACAGAAACTACAACGCCAAACCTCTAAATTAACCTGAAATTTGAAATAACTAACATACATATCAAATTTTCCAGAATTCCTGGTTGATTTACTCTTCAACTGGTTTCCTCTGCATATACTATGAAATACACAACTACAGAGTACTAAATAACAACTCGGGATCAGCTGATGGTACATTGCTGAGGCAGTTTAGAGACTCCCAACGCTGAAGTAATCCCGGCTGCGACAGCGCTGATCCAAACTTACATCCACACCCAATAGCAGTGGTTCCTTGGTCCATGGAACCAGAAGAAACAGGACAATTTTAGTTAGACCATACATGAACAAGACCATGTCTGTTCCCAGTATAAATCTCATTGCGTTCTTCATCATAAAAGAGGGCAGTTATGTCCTCCAAAGCCTCTGCAACTGAGCTCCGAATCCGGGATGAGTAACTGTGCTTCTTGGAGCTGCAAGAAGCACTGCTACACTCGTCAACCTTGGTGCTGCTATTTGTTGCATTAATTTTAGCCAGACATTTCCCAGTCAAGATATTGCTGATATTGATGGAACCAGCTGTCATAAAGCAAATTATAATCATATAAGTCTCTTTGACAAATTATACCTTTATAAGCTATTTGTAACTGTTCCGTTTAGAATTTGAAGTACAAAACTAATGCTGACAATTATTAGCATGTCAAATTTCAAAACATCAAACACAATTCAATAACCTGCTGGCAAAGAAGCTACAACTTGTTTCTGATAGTAATATTATTACTAGATGTCAGGCAATCACCCAATCAAAATGGGCTGGCTAAGTTGGCCCAACAAACAACAATCCAACCAATGTAATTAGTCCATGAAATGAAATCGAACCTTAATACCACAACCATTTATATCTTGCGGCTTACTTGATTTCAACTAAACTCAAACTTGATGTTAAGGTCATGGATCAGGCACAGAAATCCTTGTTAAAAAAGTCAGGGGGATCCACCACAAGGTCAATACAGATTTTATCTATCATTCCAAGCAGCACAACTTAATCTAGTGTCATATGAGCTCATGCAGGACAATTACATGTAAGCATTTGTTTCTGGATTCAAGTTTCTGACAGAATGAATAGTAAAAATAGGGATAAAAACTCTGATCTGCATTCAAGTATAAAGGACTGAAGATAAAAACTATACATATGTATGTCTGTGAAGGAAAGTTTGAGGTAATACTGATTCTAGCTACTGAAAGCAATCATTGATAATAAAGTCAAAGACAAATGACTAATTAAGTCACTGAAGTAGAGGAAGAATTACCATTTCCCTCTATCCATTGATCATCAGGATCAGCCTTGCAGTAAGAGATAATAAGATCTTGATCACTTGTTATATATATGTTATTCGTATTGCAGTCTGGATGCCATAACAGGTGATCCTCAAATGAAGTAACAAGTTCCCCACGAAAGTTCCAAACAGCAACTGTTCGATTTCTGAAAGTCAGGAACAATTGATTCTCGTACAAAAAGATAAATGCTGATGGAGTCATGAACTCAGTTCTGCTTACTTCCATCAGCTCAGCATTTCGAACCTATGAACAAAAGAAATTACACATACAGACAAGAAAATAAGTTAAAAAGAAAAGCAAAACAAAGCTTACATCAAGAATCTGAAGGTTCTCATTTTCTTGCTTGACTAGAAGCTTTTCATTGAATTGTTCTATGAAGTCCACCTTCTTATTCCGATGGAGTAGATGGCTGAATGCTTTGAGAACTGTACCATCTTCAATGGATAGAATCTTAAGGGGAACATGACCACTTGCTCTATTGAAAATTAACAACATGATGCCAGGACTGTAACAAAAAATAAAGTAATAAATATAAGTTGTGTTATGGAACATATAACTTGATAGAACTTAATGACCAACACCAGAAACCCAAATGGTTAAAGTGATTCAATAATAGGAGTGAATAAGTAAATATTACTACAAATGCATGACCACCTCCCGGTTCAAACATAAGCACAAAAGTCATTTTGACAATTGGCTGATATAAAAGTACCTACTTAGCAGATAGTGAAAAGTATAAAACATAAACGACAACAAAATACTCACAAGGTGGTCATGCTAATGACTTATGGGCATAATAAGAGTAAAATGGAGTTGGCACACATATTACAATTGCCAAGCATAATCATCAAAAAGAGTAGAGTACCTGATCTTTATTTCTTGAACATTCTTATCAGAAATGGAGTATAGCATCGTATAATTTTTCAGATCAAACACCTTGTATATACTGATATCATTGGATAAAAATGTGTTAGAATAGGCATTGGACATACAACCGACAGTAGAAGAGGATTATAAAGACGATCAGAAAGTTACCTATCCTGTGCAGAGTAAGTTAGCACCTTTCCATTGACATCATCAAACTCTACAAACCCAGGCCATTTCAAAGATTCAGACTCAAAAAGAGCAAAACCAGCATCTGGCTTTCCCCTCCGTATGTATCTATCCATGTAATCGAGCATGCATTAACATTAAATAAGATCACAGAAGTTACAAATATCAAAGAGGAGATTAGGGAGCAAAATGCACGCACTCAATCCTTGTGGATCTACATTTCAAAGAGCTGAAGTTGTCAGAAGCATAAACTGATACCGTGATAAGTGAATCATTGTTCTTATTGTAGAACAGGCTACGAATGACTTCATCAGGGCTGACATTCAAAAAGCATATCCTCTCATTTGTTTCTGCATAGTGCATTCAAAATAGCAAATAGAAATTACAAAAAAAAATCAAATTGAAGAGCATAAAAAATGGTTTCTATACAAGGAGAGAACCCAAAAGTCCAAAGAACTGCTTATATGATTTATATATGATGCCACCTCTACTAAAAGCTGCACATAAACCAGAATGCGCAAGAGCAAAGACAACGTCACGTGCAGCCACTATTTCAATAACTTTTGTTCTTTTCATCAAGAAAGGCAATACAGGAGAACAGTGCCCCTTTTGATCATGCGTATCATATTCTTCCTGAAGCAAAAAAACTGATAATTACAATAATAGTTCAGAAAAAAAAAAGCATGATATATTAAGCATGGATAATGTTGAAATGTGTAAATTGACACTGATAGCATGATAGTGTTAGAAATTAATTCCAAACTTCTAGAAGCCATTTATTACGTGAATGTATGAGTTCAAATTAAGATTCTCTTTTTCCTCTTTTTCTTTTTGACATTCATGGACTTGCATCTATTGTTTGGAGTCTAGAAGAGTCCTAGAGGTGGAATAAAGTTTGAATGAAAATCAATGATTCAAGAAAACTCCAGAATTTATTCAAAGTATATTCCAGACCCGTTATCTTCTGGTTCTTCACCAGTCATTTAAGTGTAAGGAAATATAATCAGATTCTTCCTTTTACATGACACACAACAGGTTATTCCTATTGATTTGGTACTTATCCTGCACAACTTGAGCCTAATTACATCTTCCAAATTCAACAATAGTATCAGAGTCTTCTTCTTTAGAGATACATGGCTATTCGATTCCCAATACAGTACTACAATATTCCCTAATTCAGATTCCAATTTGAGATGTGAGCAGTATGGTTGTTTAAGCAGACAGAAAATGGCCTTCATTTCTTAAGAGCTTTGGAGATAATTGAAGATGAATTTGATGAACCAGTACAAACATCACCATTCTGATAATGCAAGCACTAAAGCAATTCAGAGATAACATGAAGAAAAATACAAGTTGTCTGTGCTATATTTAGCAAGGTGTGAGTAAGAATAATTTTCCTATAAATTATGGCATATACAAGGCGAAGCTTGCTTGGGATTTTTTTGTAGAAAGTAGATATTTTTGTCACAAGGGTGGCAAAAATAGTATGCAAATAAACAGAAGACAAGTTCACAACATTCAAAGAAAAGAAAATTGTTGAAAAAATTCCTAGAAGTTCACTCCAGAAAGTTGCGCAATTTGCTCCATAATTGCATCTGTAGAAGAGTCCAAAATATTTTCTAAATTCACCATATATGAACTGATGAGTTCTCTCTGAGCTCATGAGAATTGGATGAGAGTTTTAGAACAAGTGGACGTAACTTTTTAGTCAAGGATAAGTATTTTTTATACTCATAAGATGCTCTCTAATAACATTTCTTCTTTTATCTTAACAACATCAAGATAAAACTTCAAATCAAACAGAGAGGAGGTAGATCAAATTCACTCGAGGAATGCTGTAGAGGGAGATATAATAAAAACAAATCAAGCAAGAAAAGAAACTCCTCTTCACAAAGCAATATTTTTAAGAAGAATAATCATGAAAAAAATTATAGACTGGTGTGTCTGAAAGAAAGAATCACATCATCACAACATTGCAGAAATGCTTAGGAGCATGATGAACGAGAGTAGTATAAGAGGCTTAGTGATGAATCCACAGGCTATTGCCTAATCAAACACTCAAAAGATTATAGTATTTATGAAATGAGGGCTTGGGAACAGAGGTTAGAAATTGTGCAGGCGGAAACCAGATTTGAAGAAGTTTGTGGAATACCTCCAAGTCCAGAAAGTGTATGTTCATATCACGTTCAGTTAGACCAAATGTTATTCATATTATCAACACAAATTCCCCTCTTGAAAAGATCAGATCTTTGTAAGAAATTGAAGTCTCTAATATTGTTTTTATCACCAATAAGCCATAAAATTTCGAAAAGGCGGAAAAAGAATAAGCTTAGTAGAAGGCTATGACTAAAGAAATAAAGATGACAGGAAAGAACAATTAGCATGTTGAAAGGCCAAATATTAAGGAGATTGTTGGTTTGAAATAGATTTCTGGATGGAATGGACTTCCAAAGTACAACGTTAAAGTATATATGCTTGAACTAGCATCTCGAGTTCAAACTTGAAACTAATGTCTTCAGAAGTTGAAAGAGTGAATTGCTTGATCTTGACCCTATTACACCATAAATTAGAATTATAAGTATGAAACTCGGAATTACTCAACTTTACCACATTCGGGTGCTATCTTTTTCAGGAGAAGTTGAATTGTCTCAATAGAAACAGTATAATTAAGAAGGAAGGAGAGCTTAGAAAGTTGAAAGGAAAGAGAAGAGAAGACAGACCATCAAGCGCATGTTGCGGAATCTTTCCTGGGCATTGGTGATAGCAAAAGCACGATCGGGCTTGGAAGAAATCTCACGCCTTTGAAGCTTCTTGACGCTGTTTAGGAATCCGTTGGAGCGAGTTCTTTTCTTTGCAACTACACGGCGACCAGAGCAAGAGCAAGGGCGAGGGGTGGCCGATATCCTCCTTCCTTCCATAGCCCTAAGTTATAGGACAATGACAATGAACCACAAATTTTCAAGTACCAGGATGCCAGCCTCCTTCGCTCTACCAGATCCTAAACTAAAATTCAAAGTCTCTCTATCTATCAAGATGTCTGCTCTTCATCTGAGCGAGACTGTCCTGACACTCAGGAAATTGGGGCTGGCTGGGATTATTGAATTTTAGCGTGATTGAATTTAAAAGAATGCTCCACGTCAGCTAACTACAAAAGACCATTCGCGTAACACGGCGTCGTCTCATCCCATAACATCATTAGCGATAAACAGGATTATCCTATTCTTTGTTTCTCTTTATAGTTTGGACTTGGAGAGAGTATATAAGCCAGCCCACTCTTTACATCTTGAATGGGGAATGTGAGATGAACAGTATATAGACTATAGATTGAGTTTCTCTATTCTTGGGGCTATATGTTAAATTGCTAATCCGTAAAAATTGTGAGCTACCATGGGTGACCCGAATTGACTTCACTCACGCTTATCCATTCACACGTCATTTCATTCATTTTACCGGTTGAATATTGGTAGGTGATTTTTCTAAAAGTTTTGCTCGGTTTTAACTTAGGCTCCTTTGATCATCAAATGTTTTGATGTCCGCTTAGCAGCCTGCCAGAGTTTATACTTTTTTTACACTTTCACTTTTAACACGTCATATATTATAAAAAAATAAATATAAAAATTCTAATCATTATTCTCGTGTCAATATGATAAAAAGGAAATCCGCTTTACCTGCCAGGCATCTGTGCTGACGTCATATCGTAAATCATAAAATGTCAACTAGAACACTGTTTGACAAAGTGAAAGAAAGGTGTATGGTCTAGCACTAACAACCAAAACCACGTATTATTATATTTGCAGGTCTTGGTATATTCAACTATATGCAGAGTCAATTGAATTGATGAATTCAGCAAGAGCTCCTATTGCTTCGGTCCCTCCTCTCTGTAAAAGAGAAAGGGCCAGTTCATATTCATACCATCTGCTTAATCCATATGCCAATTTCCTCAAAGTGTTCACCTCCACTTGTTGAACCCATGCTGGAGCAAGACTGACTATTAACCCCACTAAACAGGAGACATAAGTTTTCCACGTAGCAGGATTGCAATTAAGTGAAATGTTGCCCTCCATGACTTGAGCCAAAAAGTCCAAATGAACTCCAACAGTACGGGTCCTTCGAGAGATTGTCCCTGATCCAGATCCTGATGATGACTTGGCCCCAACACCCCATATAATTGACCCTGACAGTATCAACAGATATGCCATGGCATAACCCTCAAGTATATGGGACACAGGCACAGCTTTCTCATTCTCATGCGTCACATCACTCATTGACAGCAGCCAGGTAGGAATAGTCTCCCGATACAGTTTCTGGACCAGTTGTATCCCACCAGCAGCACATAATAGACTTGCACCAAGTGTTGCCACCTCTTTTGCTCTTTGAGTAGCTAAGGATAGTGATGCTTCACTGGATTTTAAGCGGTGAGAATTGGCACTAGCCCATCTGGAAGATAATTCATGAGAATACTCGGCCACAAGACCCACAATTACGTTGTTTAGATATTGGATATCATGTATATTTCGACAGGATCGAAGGTAAAGGAATCCTGGTGCTACAGTTGGGCAGACACCAGTGGCTGTAATGGTGCTATCCAGCAGGCCATTCACACTAGATTCGGCAGTCAACTTAGAGTCCGAAACACAAAGTGTTCGGAGGAATGAGGAGAAGCAACTTCTTAGCAGCTGAGCAACAGAGTCTTTATCATGTCTAAACACTGAACGGGAACATGATACAACAATGAAGTTGTGCCAGCGGCGAACCTTTTGGGCCCACAGAGCGCCAATTATAGGCATGCTAGGCCAAGGGCAACCTGATGCACAATTTTCCAAAGTTGCTCCAGCAACAGCATGGATGTACTCCAGGCTCTTGTCAAGTTTAAAAGTAATGGTTAAACTGACAAGAGCTGCCATAGGTAGAGGAAGCATGACTGGTGAAAACCCTACCAGGTAACAAAGACACAAGTAATGCAAATGCAATAAATATTAGTAGATTGTTCAATGTAAAGTATTTATATTAGTTATCAGAGATGATTAAGAAACAAATAAAAGCTAAAAAAAATTGTCATAATAATGACAGTGCGAATTTTATCCCCTCAAGCACATTGGCTTCAACACAAAATATAATTCATTCAGTCTTGTGAACACTACATCTAAAGAGTCCTCCAGATGAGAAGTCCATCTACAAAATATCCACCAGACTCAGCAAATTTGATCAATAAATATAAATGATTTTCCCCTTTAATACACTTAGGGTGTATTTTATAAAATTGAACATTTTAGCACTGAAAACTCAGTGCTGAATTTTCAATATTTATGAATTTAAGCACTGAAAATGTAATGTTTGAAAAGAATTTCATTTGAAGTCCCCTACATATATTAAGGGAATCATTGGATAAGTAAATGAGACTGTACTAAAAAAATATTATCAATCGATAATTAAAAAAGGAAAGAGATGAGATTATAATGAACTTCACTAAGACTCGCCTTATTCAACTTAATGATCCTTGCTGGAAAAAATTGTCACGCAAAATAGTTTTCTTGTGCACTTTGTAGAGTGTAGAAAAAGTCATTTGAAAGGAAAAGTCATGAAACGGCGAAGGTTCTGTTCTGTCCAGAGTCCTGTTCGGAGGTGTTTTAGACTTTCAGCACATTGACTTTTCTCTCTGCAAACACTCAAGAACTCCACCCACCTGGTGCACTCTCTCTCTCCCTCTCACACACATACACATATTTTGTTCCTTGATTTGTCCTCAATGGCCAAGGTTATGTTCTATCCAGAGTCCTGTTCAGAGGTCTTTTAGACTTTCAGCACATTGACTTCTCTCTGCATACACTCAAGAAACCCCACCACCTGGTGCGCTCTCTCTCTCACACACATATTTTGTCCCTAGATTTGGCTCCAATAAGTCATACATCCATTGGATAACAGAACAATATGAAAACATTCCAAATGCAGAGATAAAAGAGGTGAATTCTTTTTACAGATATTTAATTAGAATATTGATGAAACATTAGGTTGTAATCACATACATGAAAGAAAAAGAAAAAGAAAACACAGAGACTAAGTAATGCAGGACGAGAAGATATATTTACTATTTATTTTATTATGCACTGATGTAATTATTGTTTAGGAATTAGAGTAATTTTAGGATTGCATTTGGGATTTAAATAAAGGCTTTTGGGCCTAGGGTTTTGTGGAAACTTAGCTGTTGATATCTTCCATTAATTACTTAATTATCTCCCCTGATTAGTTTCCTGATTTCTCTGTAATTAGCATTTATCCCTGATTAGCATTTATTCCTGATTAGGAGTAGAATCAGCTTTGTATTTATTTTCCTAGGTGTATATATTTCCTCTTCTGATTGTAAGAATACAAATACAGAATTCCCTTTTACCACAAGTTTTATAACCCACATCTTAGTTTCTCTGGTATGGGTTTAGGTTTATGTTAACCCTTATCTTAGCTTCATGTTTCTATTATGGTTTCCCATTATGGTATGTGCCTAATCCATATCTTAATTTCCTATTTCTGTTAGGGTTTCTTAGTCAATTGCCTTTAAGTAGGGCTTTAGTCAGTTGTTACCAGTACCTTATTATTTATATTGATCAATCAGAATTTTGAGTGTATTTTTAGAATTTTCTCGTGTTCTTGTTTTGGTCCTTCATCAATGAGTTATTCCAGTGTTTGCACTTATTTTAGGTGACATTAAAAGGAGATAGTTGTGCATATGCATATCTCTGTCTAATGTCCCATTATGTGTGCATGCACATGTTTTAGTATTGTGCATGCGTGTCAGTGTATGCTACGTTTTGGTAGAACTCAGCATGGAAATTAGAAACAACAAACAGGTAATGTACGTAGAATAATGAACCAGCAAACTACCAGATGAACAGTTTGGAACATCAACACCAACAGCAGCCAGTATAGCTTTTATTTCTGACTCCACCAATTGAAGAGTTGCTGCTGGACTAGGCCAATCCATTCCATTCATTGGAACTAGTTTCCATACGCCACGAGTAACTTCTGAAGAAAAGTAACCAATAATGGCAGCAAGAGAAGCTGGCAGAAAGTCAACAAGGTCTCTCAGACCTGCAAATGAAATGGCTCATAAGAGTTTCATTGATGAAATGATGGTAACGCCAGAAACATTTGCACCTTTCGTCCAATAACTTGTGTCCAACTCCAACAATCTAACTTGCTGAAACATAATTAGTTGCATTGATGCTTGATTTTAAAAAAAAAAAAAGTGTTCCCATATTACCATAATTTATGTCACCAATATATGTTAATGTTAGAATCCCTAAAATCTCTCCTAGAATAGTGCTAATGTAGAAATCCTTCCCATTTTGATTAGATTTTAATTAGCTGTTTATTTTTTCCTAATTCCAATTCTTTAGTTAATTCTTGATTATTTGGCATTTGTTCCTTCCTTATTCTTTGGGATTTGATCCTCATTAATCCCCGACCCTTAAGGATTTGATGTGCTGACTTCCTTATATATTCATGTATTTATATGGCCATTATGCCACTGTTACAGTTAAGGATATACAATTATTATTTTACTCATGGTATCAGAGCCTTCATCCTTGGGCAACTTTTGAATTTTTGGCCTTCATTGCCTTGTTCATCTATTCTATTCACGGCCTTCATTGCCATTGCCATTGCCATTGCCATTGCCTATCACTTTATTTTTCTCCTAATTTGCAAAATGCCAGACCTTTCTATTGTAAACCACCCTGAAACTTGGATCATTGATTCAAGAGTCACTTACTATATGACAAATAGTCCAACTAGATTTGAAACCTATAAGCCAAGTCCAGGCTATAAGGAAATTACTGTGGTTGACGGATCTCCAATAACAATTGCAGGACAAGGAACCTTGAAATTAACACTTTCTCTTTCCTTGCAAAATGTGCTCCATATTCCCAAGCTATCCAATAACCTCCTTTCTATTCATAAGCTTACCAGGGAATTAAATTGTCAAGTATTATTTTTCCCTACCCATTGTATTTTTTCAGGAACAGGGTATGGGGAAGACGATTGGATTTGCTAAGGAAAAAAATGGCCCTTACCTTCTTGAAGGTGTAAGGAGTTCTATGGACGAAGGGGCTCGGTTGACTCTCTTGTGCTCCTCTAAAATTGGTTCGTCCAATACTTCCATATCTTCTAATAAATCTGAAACTAAAAATGCTTCATCCAATGAATCTGAAATTTGGCCTCATCGTTTTTGTCTTGGACATCCACCATTTCAATTGCTCAAGACTATGTTTTCTTTACTTTTCAAAAATGTTTCTATTGATGATTTTCATTGTGATACTTGTGCTATTTCAAAACATCATCAAGTGTCATTTCCTTTGAGTAAATACAAAATCATTCAATTATTTTTCTTTGATACATACTGATGTTTGGGGCCCATCTAAAATTCCTAATATAACTGGTGTTAGGTGGTTTGTTTCATTTATTGATCACTGCACTAAAACAACTTGATTATTTCTCCTGAAAGAAAAATCTGAAGTCAGTCATATCTTTTCCATTTTTCACAAAATGATCACTTCACAATTTGGGGTTCCTATTAAGAGGGTTAGATAAGATAATGCTAAGGATTATTTTAATATAACTTTCCCCACCTTCTTGAAAAAGGAAGGCATCATTCATGAGTGTTCTTGTGTTGACACACCCCAACACAATGGGGTGGCTAAAAGGAAAAACAAACACTTAATGTCACTCGAGCCCTCCTATTTCAATCAAATTGGAGTAGCGCTGGGATAGGTAACAACAATCCCAGGGATTGTAGACTTGCAAACGCAAGGTTTCCGAAGGCTTCTGGAAAATTTCCAGAAATGCGCACTGTTCACTGAACAGTAGTCGTAAATACAGACCGGAGAAAATTATATCACTGAAAAACTAAGTCCCGTTTCATTCCTCAGCCAGCATACATACAGGTTCAGAAAATATCTTTAAGGGAAATTACAGAAATACCCTTAAGACATCAGCCAATACTAACACCAAATACAAACAACAATAATACAGCACAAACAGAGAACACATAAATACATTAAATAAAACTCAAATTACTGCCTAAACACCCTTTCTTTTTGAACTCTTCTGATTATCAATTTGATCAAGGAAATTTAATGCAACTTTTTCCACATCACAAATGCTCCTAAAAAATTTTGAGGGGAGGCTGTGCTAATAGCAACCTATTTAATAAATTGTGTACCTTTTCGCCTTCTTGGTAACAAGACTCCTATCAAACTCTTGTATGATTTCTACCCAGATGTTCAGTATTCAAATACTCTACCACCTAGAGTGTTCGGTTGTGTTTCTTTTGTTCATATTCATCAACGTCACAAGAGTAAACTTGACCAAAGAGCTCACAAATGTATGTTTATCGGCTATTCAAATACATAAAAAGGGTACAAGTGTTATCTGTCCTCTAACCAGAAAATTGTTATATCCATAGATGTCACCTTTCGAGAAAATGAACCTTTTTTCAAACCTTCCTATTCCTATTTTCAGGGGGAGAAATCTAATGCAAATCATTCATGGGAGAGTCTTGATAATCTTTTATTTTCCTCCACCTTATTCTCCTTTGCAAGTTTCTTCCTCCCTTCCTCCACCTGCACCTTCATTGGTACTACAAGATGAGCAACAGCAACAACCGAGCTCCAAACCACCAGCAAAAATACTTACATATTCAAGAAGGAAGAAATCCAATCTGGAGCTGAGGCAAATTCATGAATTTGAACTAGACCAGGGTAAGGAAATTTCTCCTCCACCTTCTATTATTGAGTCTGACCCTATACAACCTACACCTCATGAGTTGGACTTACCAATTGACTTAAGAAGAGGAACTAGAAGTTGCACTCATCATCCAATGTCTCAATTTGTTTCCCTTCATAGAATATCCCCACAACATAAAATTTTCCTCACCACTATAAATTCAATTGCCATTCCCCAAACAGTACAAGAGGCTTTAAAAAAATAAAAATTGGGTTTGAGCCATGAAAGAGGAAATGAGTGCACTAAATAAGAATAATACATGGGAGATTGTCACTCTACCTAAAGGGAAACAACTTGTGGGGTGTAAATGGGTCTATACTTTAAAAGGCTGATGGATCCCTAGAGATACAAGACAAGATTAGTTACAAAAGGGTATACTTAAACTTATGGGAAGGACTATCCAGAAACTTTTGCACTCATAGCAAAGATGAATACTGTACAAATTTTATTATCTCTTGCCACTATGTTTGGTTGGTGTTGTTTGGTTGGTGTTTAAACCATTTTGATGTCAAGAACGCATTCCTACATAAGGACCTAGAAGAGGAGGTCTTTGTGGAGCCTTCTAGGTTTTATGGGAGCTTTGAGGTTTTCAACCGCCATGTTCAGAATGAGGTATAAACAGAGTCAAGGAGATCATACAATATTTATCAAGCACTCAATTAAGGCAAACTCATAGCTTTATTAGTCTATGTACATATATCATTGCAATAGGGAATGATGAAGCTGAAAAAGAATCCCTAAGAAAATGTCTAGTTGAGGAGTTTGAAATCATGTATTTCCTTTGCATTGAAGTGGCCTACTCAAAAAGGGCAATTTTCATCTCTCAAAGGAAGTATGTGCTTGATTTACTTAAAGTGACAGGAAATCTTGGCAGCAAAGCTTCAAGCATGCCTATTGATCCAAACCATAAAATAGGAAGGATAGAAGGAGGCGATGCAGTAGCCAAAGGAAGGTATCAAAGACTTGTTAGAAGAATAATCTATCTTTCTCACACACGGCCAGACAGCTTACGCAGTAGGTGTGGTAAGTCAATTTATGCACGATCCAAAGGAGGAACACTTGTGAACAATTTATAGAATTCTCCATTACCTCAAAGCAACACCAGGGAAGGGAATTTTGTTTAAAAAGGGAAAGGAATTGACTTTAAAAGCCTACACAGATGTAGACTATGTAGGATCCCAAATAGATAGGTGCTCAATATCCGGCTATTGCACCTTCCTAAGGGAAAATTTGGAGACATGGAGAAGCAAAAAACATAATGTGGTTGCTAGATCCAGTACTGAAGAGTTTAGGGCCATGGCTCGTGGAGTGTGTGAACTCTTGTGGTTAAAAATAATCCTAGATGATCTCAGAATTTTGAGAGAAAGAACCATGAAGTTATATTGTCACAACAAGTTAGCTATAAGTATCGTGCATAATCCTGTTTAACATGACCGAACTAAGCACATCAAGATAGATAGACATTTCATAAAGGAAAAGCTAGACAACGGTTTGATTAGCACCCCTTGTATGCCATCAGATTGTCAACTGGCTGACTTATTAACTAAAGAATTACTGACAACAAAATTTTAGGAACTTACAAGCAAGCTAGGAATGGAAGATATTTATTCACCAGCTTCTGGGGGAGTGTTAGAATGCCTAAAATGTCTCCTAGACTAGTGCTAATGTACAAATCCTTCCCATTCTGATTAGATTATAATTAGCTGTGATTTTCCCCCGATTCCAATTCTTTAGTTAATTCCTGATTATTTGGGATTTGATCCTTCCTTATTCTTTGGGATTTGACCCTCATTAACCCCGGATCCTTAGGGATTTGATGTGCTGACTTCCCTTCATATTCATGTATTTATATGGCCATTATGCCACTGTTACAGTTAAGCATATACAATTATTATTTTCCTCAGTTAACCTTTGTTCTTTCTTTTGGTACAATAAGAAACAATGATAGTTCAAGAGAACTCAAGAAAATTTTGTTACAGGGGCATGAGAGATATGGAACCAAACTGATGGAAACATAGAAAAACTTGATTGACAGGCAAGTAAAGCTAGCATCTCACCAACCTGTTGTCAGATCCCGCGATGATAGCTGCCCATGAACACAAGCAGTTAAAATTGCTTCAAGAACAAAAGGAAGAGCTTCCAGCACTTCCCATGCAGGGAGCATAGGTCTTTGATAAGCATCTTCACCAGCTGTTATGAGGGGGCCACATGCATTACTGCTTGTTGGTGATGAAGAATTACTAGACAAGGCCCCACCTTTAGTCATTTTCCAGTAAATCATACTTAAGATCGTATTAGCAACTTGATGAACAGAATTTCCAGTAGAAAGACCAGAATTCGATGAAGCAACACAAGATTTGTATTGACAATACCAGGCCCGCAATTTTGGAAATGAATCAATATATACAGGTTTAGTGAATGCAGATTCCAACAGACTTTTATTGCTTTTCAGTACATCTTGGGAAGACATGATGCGATTATTGTGCAATGACAGAAGATACTCCAAAGTAAGCTCACCTCCAACTGCTCCTCCTCCTTCCATAATGCATTGGTCAAGAGGGGGTCTATAGAACTTCCACAGACGAATAAGGAAAAGAAATGCTAAAGAAAAAGCCATGTATACTGAGGGCTCATCTCCCGTGCTATTCATTGTTGGCTCAAGCGACCCAAATGCCTCACAAAGTGGTATTAAAGAAGCAGCAACTGTAGGGACCTGTACAAAAAACTTTGAATCCTTACAAACATTTGACCTTCAAATGTGACTGGAAAAAAATATTAAGGTTAAGGATGAAAATAGTGTGATTAGCATAAGAAATATAGTGAATGAACTATACTATAGAGAAACTATCTAAGGTGGCTTGATAACCTAGTATGCATCCCACAGCAGGAAATAAAATTGACTTATATCAACTTTGTTGCCAAGTGAACCCAAAAATTTGTGTCCTAATTAATTTATGACAGCAAGAATTCAAAAGGGTAATAAGACTCAAACAGCCACCAAAAGAATTACAGAAGTGCTTCACTTACCACACCATGCAAAGAAATTATATGAACTGTATCAACAGAGGAAACTCCAAGGAGAATAGCACTCAGCACAGACATATTATTGACCAAATGGCTCCAGGATCCAGAATGACTAGGAGGTACAAGAAGAGTAAGAAGCTTGACCACATAATGTACCACATGTTCCTGACAAGGAGACAGCTTTTGTCTTTAGAAACACTAAAGGATCACAAGAGGGATAAAATATTCAAGAATGCAATACTTTCACTCATCAATCCAGAAGCACAGAATACAGCCAAAAGATCGAGCTGTTTTCCAAAGGGGGCTGCATTAATGGAAGTTTAAACAAATAATATTCAGTCCCTCACGTCATCAGTAAAAAGCATGAAAGCTCTTCAATTTTTTTCACTTTAGAAAAGAAAAACAAAAGTAGACCGGTGCCTCTCTTTTTTTCATTTTAGGGTAAAGGCCCAGGCTTGAATTAAACATTTAATAATAAAATTAAATTTTCAATTAATTTCAGTCACTACTACTATTCAAGAAGGGTTGCCCACTTGTTCTTACCACAAATGGAAATGAGTTAAATGGCATTTTAACTTAATGACATAGACCCACCTCTTACATGCCATTCCAACTTTTAGGGTTAATTGGATCCAATGTGTATCTCTTGCTAGGTTCCAAAAGAATTGGATAAGTGTTCTCAAAAACACATACTTGTTATATAAAAATTAGCAATGGTATACATTCTATATGAAAGGGTTCCATATTTTCAACAGCAAAAGTAAAACTCTCAAGATAGCATTCTACATGGGATTTGAGAGGCTCAAATTGCTTCAACTTCCATTTCAACAAACCTTGCAAGCTCCAAATGCATCCATAATTTTGGTATGCCTAAAAGGTCCTAGCTAAGACAAGAAATTTTTGTATTTTAGAACATCCACAAACTCAATTTGAGTTTTTATCCTTTAGTAACAAGATTGGTATACTCTTATTAGTGTGAGACTAGATAATAAAAGAAACAAATAATCAAGAAAATTACTGAAGCACGTCCAATTTGTGGGAGGATATCCAACTTCAATATCTCTACTAAGACATATTACCTGAATATACCATCCACAGCTAAGGGATGCACCGCAAAGGATCTTTGCTGCTGCAGGCCTTTCCATGTCTGATCCATTTAATGCAATATAGTATAACTTATCTATCTCTGCCAGGCTAGAAAAGGAGAAAAGTTGTGAAAATCAATCATCAGCACTTTTGATAACACCAAAACTTAATTAAATTTGGCTCATAGCAAACCTTGAAGCAGGAGTCACTGTAAGGGAATTTATTAGGGAATCGTTTAATGGTTCTCCTTCCAGAAATGCTAACCATGGAGATTTTTCAACAGGTGATGCATCTGACAATGGCATAACAGATGTAGATACATAACCAGGCCAAAAGTACACTGATGTATCCATTAAATTTCTTGCAATGCAAGCTTCTGCTATGAGGTGCCTCAAGTTGCCACCTGAAAGATAACAATTATTCCTAAACTATCCGAGAGTTTGGACCAAATAGACATGAGGTAGTTATACCCATTCCCATGAAGGTAAGATTTTAATTATAATCTGTTATAACTAGTTGATGGAAGTAAATATCATGTTCCCAAATCAACCTGCTTTTGTATAGGTGTAAGCATGAATGCCAGTGCCAGAACCACCCTCTTCATTCATAGATTTATATATGAAGGAAGCTGCTTTTGTAGCTGATTGATTAGCTGCACCAACAACTAATGCAGGAGGACATAGGAGGCTAGAAAAGTGACCAAGTATTTGAACAGATGAAATCAGTCCATGTTTCCTAGAATCATCACTCTTCCTCTCCTTTTCACATCTGTATTCAGATGTCATAGATACTTGAACAGAAGAAGAATTGTCTTCAGCTTCATCCTTTAGAACATTTGCAACTGCCAAGGGAACAATAGATAAAAGGACACAAAGACGGGCCTCAAGATGTGGAATAGGACCTTCAGGAGGATCACGTTCCTGCAATAAACCATGAAGGAGAAAATTTTCATTTGATGAATCCTTCAATGAAAACAAAAGGATAAGCTGGAACAATCTCAACTCGCTGCACAAGCCGAAGGGCTGAAAGCCAAAGTGCTAGAAAAGTTTCTTGCCAGGTAGCCTGGTTAAATTTTTGAAGTGTCTTGATTCCTTCTGTAAATAGGTCATGAATATTAGAAAGACATAAATCCTAATAAACTATAATACAAAGTAATTTACTATAATATTTAAATTGGAAAGACATGAATCCTTCCAGAAAATATACAGTTAAAGACTAACTCGCTACAACAGGAAGTAAGCAAATATAAATTCAAGGAAAACTCTTTGAGAGGATTTACCTGTGAGCACATCAATGGCCGATTTAGTAGGAAGTTGTTTAGAATCCATAGCATTCTCCATACATATATCAAAAGGAACCCAACAAGAAGACTGACAAGATGAGTAGTTGCATCTCAATGTCTTAATAGATCCAACATCAATAAGAATCCCAACCAGCTGATGCTTGTTTAGGCGGCATTCAAAATTATAAACTCGACGAATGTTGGCAGACACATTTATCAGGACATGGTTGGCTAATTTTAATTCCAAGGATGATTCAAGGGATTCAAGAAATGGGACCCTTAGCAGGAGGCACTTGAATTTTTCAGGCCTATCATACATGATTAATGACAGAAAAGGGGAAATTAGATAAGTCAATTTCCCAGCACACGTTCCATTACAAGTAAATATAAGGATACAAGATACACATTTAAACATTGCAAAAAAACAAAACAAATAAAATAAAATACTTCAAGGACTAGAATAGGTCATCCTCATATGTGGTAGACCAAAAGAGTTATCGTAACTAGGAATTATTGTTGAAATATTGTGGTTATTAGAATCCCTTGATTAAGGTTATAATTATGGTGATTAGAATCCCTTGATTAAGGGACAATTAATTATTATCAGAAACCCTTGATTAAGGGACAATTAATTATATAATTAGGAGTTGATTTCTTTTCTTTTTTACATAAGGCACCTTGTGTATATTTTAAGGGCGTTATTCCTTTGTAAAGTTATTGAGAAATACAGAGCCATTTCAATTTCTTCTCTGTTTTTCCTTTTCCACAATTATGAATAGGCATAGGCTCTTCCAAACAAAGTCCAAAACATCTCAGTGCTGAAACAATGTGTTCCGCAAAGCATATTAAGTATTCCTTAGCAAATTAAGAAACCCCAACCTCAAGCCTTTACTTAGCCTTTCAATACTATATTAGCTCATGTGGCAACCTCTCTCCTTCCTTCCCCCTTCATTTCTTCTCTTGGTATCAAGGCCAACAAGTCTCCATACATAAGCCTATTTTTGACCATCCAGTAAAAAAAACAACCCATCATATCAAGTATCAACTTCACTACTGAGTAAGTTACCTTGATTATTGACTAATCTTTTAATTATAAAATAACATAAGATGGTAAGACTCAGTAGAACATAGGATATATCTGAATCAAAAGAGTGTAATGTGATAGGAATCTGAAGCAACGAGCTCCCTCTTCCATAATTTCTTCATTTTCCCCTTTCTAATTTGGGGGAAGCAAACAAGCAATTTAAATTTGAAAAAGTAACCCTTAGTCTTAAGCTTCCATTGCATAAGCATTTCTTCCATTTTCTCTTCCTCCTGAGTAGTGATCCAACAAAAGATACTATTATTTTGGCTTATGCTTATAAGTAAATTTTGTAGATTTTCAACAAAACTTATATCACTGTTGTAACACCTGCTTCTCATACAGGTACAAAATATCTCACTTATTTCAAGAGATGGCATTACTAGCATCTCACAAAGACTTGATCTTATCAGCATCTCGGAAAGACTTGATCTTATCATAAAAAGAAGAAAAAAAAGGGGTAGGCCAGTTTGAGATCCAATACTACTGCGGCAGTGTGAAAAATGGTCAGTCATAAGTTTTTCAAGGAATCAAATTCAATAAAGCAACATCTGTCATAGGGTTGCAAACTTTTGACCAGTATGCTACATGGTAAACAAAAAAAAAAAGGATGATGCATAACATAAGATGACACTAACAATAACAATTTTATGCAAGATCTTGAATATATTCATGGCAAGGCCTAGCAAGAGGGAAGATGTTTGTAAATCATTATTGCTGTGGGGTTGGGTGTCAGGAATATAAGCATTTGATAAAGCTGTGACGGGAAATTAACTGATAGGTTCAATTATGTTGAATAGAGTGGTAAATAGGAAGTAGGGGGGGTTAATTGTGGGTAAAAATTGTTGAATGTTTGATAAATAATATGAAGTTGGTTTCCAGAAGGCTGGTAGAGGTGACTGGAATTCCTACCTGAGATCTTTGAGGCTTAATTTGGATCATGGAATGGTTTTTCATTTTAAAATGATCTATCATATAAACAGGTGCCTCTTTGTCATGTGCATATTTTGATAGGGTTTTCACAGTCACATATAGGTTCTTTTTCTTATTTTGTTTATCACTGATGCAGAGGACTTCTTTCATGCTGGATTCTCAATAAAAATATATAATAGATAAAGAGTCAGTATTAGATGCTCAGTACAACAAACAATCATCTTTTTATCTTGGACGATATTTGGAGGGCTAACATTCTGACTAAAGAGAATTTTGTACTAACAGCATCATCAAACCACATTCTGATAATATGGTGGACACATTGAGAAAGAGATGTTTCATTGATAGCATCATCGTTTTTTTTTTCCTTGGGCCATATTTGAGCTTCTGTTTCTGACATGCAGAGAGACAGACCAGCTTTGCTGCATTTTTTTAGCTTCTTCAGGTCCTCTTTCTTTAGTAGTCATTTTTCCTGTTGTTTACTGTTGGAAAATATCCTATCTCCCCCCCCCCCCCTCCAAAAAAAAGAAAACTGTACTCCATTTCTTTTCTCTCTAATAATTATTTTTTTTCTTATCAAAACAGATGGTGTTCAGAGTGTAAACTTAATGGTATCTCATCTCAGTGAATCATTATTACTGCATCGTTGTGCTGCCAGCCAATGGTTGAACTTGATGTTATCAATTTATGAAGCTCAATAGGTTAGGCTAAAAGCACATTTCGGCTTCTGGGATTCTCAGATGGTAAATATGCAAGAATAGTAGCAAGGTTTTGTGGGAGGCAAGTAGTTTATAAAACATTAGACTGAACTACGAAGACAAAAGATTAAAGGACAAATATAAAGAGTGGGAGCATATACATGTTCAAGAGAACAGACTGCATGAGAATTGTTGCTTTTCTGCTTTCTGTTAGTCTTTCCAATACCTCTAAGGCCACAAAGGAATTTCTTTTCCTTATCTTTTCATGACATTCACTTTTTTTAAAATTGTGTGTCACCTTAGTAGTATCAATGTCCATACACTGGTTACTTCTGGGGACTAAACATGATTTTTCACCGAGTGTCGTTTGTATTCCCCAGTCATCTAACGTGCTATCAATCAAGGCAATGATCATGCTGTAAAAGAACAGCACAAATACATGTCCAAGCTCCAGAATATGAATTTTATATGTTTGAGAAAGTTGAAGGGCAGTGTCAACAGAATTTATTATCCTGCAAAACAGAAATGCTGTTTTTAGAACAGTATACATTCAGACAGTATCGTACATATTAGATCAAATATCAACAATTAGGATTAGGCAAATAACACAATCACTATTAAAAGACAATAATCGGTAAGTAGGTTTAATTTCTTTTTTACATGTAAGGATATCCTTTCAAAAGAAAAATTACATGTTGCAATGCAGTAAACAATGTAGAAGGCTGTCTAGCTTATCCATAAAGGACACATATAGATTATACCACGTCTAAAGAAGAGGAAGCACTACATAAAAAAATAACTTTAAAACAAACCAAAAAAAATTCTAAAAGTTCCTAGGGAAATCACCTCAGCATATCCATTTGTCACCTCAAGCCTACTCAAGTCTCCATTCTTAAAAAAAGATGTGAAGGAAGAATTAAACAAATATTTTCATTTAAGTCTTAGAGAACCATACAAAGAAGCAAGATGAACAACTCTATCCCAAAGTAATATAAAAATATATTAATTATCCCTGATATAAAATAAATAAAAATATCTACAAATATAGATGAACAATCTATCCCAAAGTAAAGTCGGTGTTAATGTGCTGTTTTTTTTTTAAAAAAAAAACTTCCAGGATAATCTGAATCAATAAGCAGCAAATTATAGTAAAACAAAATTTATCCATAACATTTTTTCCCTCCTTTTTCTTCCTAATTTTTTCCAAGAAATCAACAAAATAACAGCATCCTAATGTGAAGGGGGCAAACCCAAGCTCCACCACAAATAAAAACAAAAAAGCACCCTCAACAAAATCATCCTAAAATTGAATATAAACATTAAGGAAATAAGCAAAATCAAGCAAACAAAAGAGGTAAATAAGATCCTCAGCTCTTCATCATTTCTGAAGAAATGACAGGACGTGTTAGAATCCTCCAAATTAGAGAATCTTGATTTGCGAGCATTATGCAGAGAAACAAGCATGGCAAAGGCAGGAGAAAAAGGTACATCACCATTCAACAAAATCATCCCAAAAATGAATATAAACTACAGCATCTTCATAATATTGGTTCTATTATAAGATACCGTTTCAATTAGCTACAGAAGATTACAACCTGATTAAAAGGAAATGACTCAAATGAGCGGAAACAAATGGCTGTGATACACATATAAGGTTATTCTTAATAGCATCAATGAACCAGTTGCCAACTTGCCACTCACTGGCTCCGTATCTCCCTTTTTTTAAGTCCCCCAGATATTCTGAATGTAATATGTACTTTTCCTCTGTCAAGGAGTCCTTCCAAGGACTAAGAACATACTCTTCTGAAAAGCAAATAAGACAGAACTGGCTACCAGGAAACTTTGGCAACCCAAGATCAGAATGAAGCACCAACAAGCGAAACCCAAAATAGAGGGAAAAATGCATGAACCTTGAAAAATTAATCAATGAAGGAACAGCCACTAACTTTCATTATTGCTTATCTTTCTCACATCAGCAAGTCACCAGTAAAATGTGTCGTCACATCATTGTTCAATGGAGAAAGGCATCTTAGTTGGTATTTTTTAATGCCTTATACTCTTCTTAGGACATGTACTTGCAAAATTGCCATCAGAACCCATGTTATTTTTCATCCAAGAGCAGATTCCTGGTTGATTTTTTTTAATAAACCTTATCCATAAATGTGCCTTGCGTTAAACAGAAAAGTACAAATGAAAGCAACTACATCTTCACGTTTGAGATGCACTAAGTTTGTAACCCATATTTGCAAAGCAAGAAATTTCAAGGCAAATCAATAAAATAAACAAATTAATATTCGAATGGTATGTAGGGACACACATCAAAATGGATTTGGATTCTTTTATGTACATGAGTGAATCATGTTACCTAACAGCCGTTGGATGGGGAAGCAAGCAGCCCGGGTAGGGGCAGGCAGCATGGACGGCCAATCCATGCTAACATGATCCCCGGGATCCAGGTCTCATCAAAATCTATCAAATAAATATTTTAAAGGTCTGGGTCACACATCAAAAGGCGTTTCCCTAATATTCACGAAGCATTTACATCTGAAAAATTAAATAACAATAGATATCATAATTATGTACTGCTATCTCCCGAAGCAAAACTAAATAGATATCGTCTCATCATAGCACAGAGTACCTCCAATTAAGCAATAATGAAAAGGAGATGACATTTACTTTAATTTGCAAGACTCAGCACCAGTTGGATCAAATGAAAATGCATACTGGCAGAGAAGTTCAAGAAAGAGTCTATAGGCCTCTGGTTGACAATGTCGATTAGGAACTATCCTGCAATAAGATGAGAGAATAAGGAAGGAAAGTCTGGAACTTTGGAATTTTAAGTTGCAGGCCTTCAGCTCAAGCCTGCTTAAAAAAAATTTACAAGTTGTCCGAACTCATTTAAGCAACAAGTCAAAACCAGAAATGTTCAGAGAACTTTCGTACAATATTAAAAGAGACTAAGAGAGAAAGAAAACAAGTGTAATGCAGGAATCTACACTCCACACAACTGACACAAGCGAGGTTGTTTATATGTAAATGAAAATCAATTAATCTAAAATGGAAATAACAAAAGAAATGGGAGGACCTGGAAGAAAGGAGTGAGAGGACTTGGAGTGGACAGAGGAGACGGGAGGCAAGGGCTTGCTCAATGAACTTCCACATAGAGGGTCTGTTGTTATCGAAGCAGAGATGGGAAACCAAGAGCTCGGCTAACTCAGGGCTTGGCAAACCCAAATTTAAAGAGCTTAGGTATTTAACCAATTCCCTCACCCAATACAAAGGGGGATCTTTTCGTTGAAGGAACCAATTTACCCTTTCTAAAACTCTTTCCTTGATTTCATTCCAGTCGCATTTGCACTCCGATGCCATTATTTTGTTCTTACTTTTTATCAAAAATGACTATGGAACTGAGAATGGACTACCCATATATTTGCAGTAGTGTTGACCTCAAACTTTTGAATGGAGCACTCAAGTTCATTCATTAGTAAAATCATCCAAAATTGGAACTTCTTGTAGCCGTAGGAGTTGCGAGACTGGTGGTTGCTGCTTTGCTGAAGATATGTTCAACGACCGGTGTGAATTCGTAGAGTAGTAGGTGACACCGTGCCAGGCAGTCCTTCTCCCTTCGTAGTTCCCACTGATTTTTTTTTTACGTGCAACAAAATTATTGCTTGAAAATATACTCAGATTCAAATTCTTTGGAGTCAATAATTCAAACTAGCAACGACAAAATTAGCTTAATTGATGGTTGGTTGAATAAAAATAATAGAGTTGGATCAAACTCAACAACAATTAAACCTTTTAGCTAAACTCGACGTGGCTCATGTCTCGATTAGGCCGACTCAATGAATAAATTAAAAAATTTACAAAATTTAAAAAAAATTTTTTTAAAAATGTATAATATAAAAAATATTTAATTAATTTTAAAAAATTAAAAAAAAATAAAATATATAAAAATATATATTAAAATTCTCCTACCATCTACTGTAAGCTCATTTGAATAAATTTAAATAATAATTTTTTTATTTTAAAAAATTTTAACATAATAATAATGATATAAATATATATAATTAGATATTATAATATTAAATAATTACATTTTCATCTTTGACAACATATAACATATATAAAACTTAATGTAAATTATATATATAAAATAATATAATGTTGAATAATTATAGTTTTATTAAAATAACATTGATATAATCAATGTTTATAAATTTTGACGATATTTAAAATATATAAAATTAAATACGAATTACATATTATATTTTAACTATTAAATTACGCAATACATAATCAATCAGGATATATATTTATCTTTTTTTTCTTTGAATCTTCCTCTATTAATATTTCTTTTCTCTTACATGAACTCATATTTATAATCACAAAAAAATAAACTAAACTTTATATCTTAATATATATCATTTTATTTTTGTCTATAAAACAATTCAATTTATAATGATGTACTTAATTTTTATATATATCTTGTCATTCTTTTTTTTAAGTATGTTATTTTATGTTTAATTTTATTATTTATTAGAGTTTTTTTATTTTTTTTATTTAAAAATAAATAAAAGGAAAAAAAAAAGGAGTAGCAATTGGGGTGCACACGTGGAGAATGAAAAAAGAAGAAGAAAATATGACAAAAAAAATGTGCCACTTGGCAAAGGTGAACATGAGGAAAAATAATAAAATAACATAAGAAAATAAAAGGAGATGAAATGCAAAGAAGCCATGAAATGCAACCGTAAAATGCACAGATAATAATATAAGAAAAGAAAAATAGGTATGGGATGAAACAGCGAAAGGTTTGAAACAAGTCATCGTCTTGTTTACCAAAGTCCAAGCCCGGAGATGAAATGCAAAAAAATAGCATTTGGGCAATAGGAAAGTGCTTATGGATTCCCCTTTCTTTCTTTCTTAATTTCTCTTCTCTTATTTTTTCATATCTCTTCAAAGCTTGTGTGTTTGTTAGTGTTCTCACTCTTTTCATCCTCTCCCTCTAAGTCGATCTTTCAATCTTCAAGATTATTCAAATCACAATTTTGATTGCTTCTTTCGAAACTCAACCATTTCCATCGAAACGAAGCGATTTTGGGATATTTCCACCAAAATGGTAAAATTTCATTTTCTGAAAATTGTTTCATTTCGGTCTCCCACGAAATGAAAAAATTTCGTGCATTTCGGTTGAAACGAAACGAAACGAAATTTATGTCTTTGCTTTTTTATCTTGTTTTGGTTAATTTTTTTTATATAATATTTTTTAAAATTTTTTAAAATGTTTTTATATTTTTTTCAAATTTTTAACTTTAATGTAGGATTCTTTTTAAATTTTTTTTATTGTTTTTAAATTTTTAAAATTATAATTAGTTTTTCATTATTAAACAAATAAAACAAAAAAAAAACAAAACTTATTTTTTAAAAAATTTTGAAATTCTACTACCGCGGCAAATGAGACAGTAGGAAATAACCCCTTAAAAGAAACTAGGGTAGCTCGGAAAGAAAAGGCTAAAATCCTATATGTCCCTTAAATTTGTTTCCTTTTATTTTGTTTTTTATTCAATATTATGTCTTAACTTTTTAAACTATTACAATTTCGTCTTCAGGTGAACTCCATTAAATAAGTTGATGAAAATTATTGACAAAAATACTTACCGGGCAAAATAGATGTTAACGTGAGTTTTGACAAGGATTAAAAAAATAAAGAACCAAAATAAAATTTGAAAAAAATTAAGACACTAAAATAAAATTTTAATAATTTATCTTGAATATTAATATAATAAATTAATATATTCATATATTCATATAAATTATTAAATATAATTTTAAAAATAAAAAATATTAATTATTATATTGACAAACCTAATATAAAAAATATTAATTATTATACTAACAAACCTAATATAATAATTAATATTAACTCAAACCGTAATATTTGACTTAGAAATTTGAAATCTTTTGGGCAAGTAACAATGTACCATCACAGTATATAAGTTTTTAAAATATTCAAGGCTCAAAGCTGTCAATAGAACTTAAAAAATAATAACAAATATTCCACTAACCAAAAGCCACAAAAATGATTAAAACAAAGAGCAAGGAAGATGACACCAGGACACAAAATAAATGAATTTGTAGTAGGATTCATTTATACGGAATTTTGTTGAGACAAATTGTAATTGTCCATCACATATTAGACGTTCATAATCTTTTAAAAATATTTTTTATAAAACAGTCACATCAAAATTTGTGTCAAGAAAATTTAAAAAAAAATACAATTGTAAAATTTGACAAGATCTCAATAGAATTAGGATTCAAATCCCCAAATAGACACCTCCATCCCCAGTAACCTTCTTGACTGGAAAGCGCTCAACTTTCTTGATTGTGGGTAATTGTCCACCACTGTGAACTCATAATGAGGAGAATTCAGCAAAATTATAAGCTATATCTCCTCCTTTATCTTTTTTTTTATATAGTATTAATTTATTATATTTTATATTTTTTATCTCAATTTTTTTATTTTTTAATATTAATTATATATTTACTATCATATATTTTTATGAAAATTTTTTAAAATATTTTTATTTTTTTTTAAATTTTTATACTTATAAATAAATAGTATCAAAAATTTATAAGTGAATAATATAAAAAATATATAAATATTTTTAAAAAATTTTTAAAAAATTATATGACTTAAATAATAATTAATTAATATTAAAAAATATAAAAAATTAATATAAAAAATTAAAAAATATAAAATTTAATTACTAAAAATTATGATATAGCGTCATTTTTGAGTTACAACATATAAGAAAGGTGAACACTACGGTACAGCCCCATTTTTGGGCTGTACCGTACAGTTCATGTAAAAAAATAGTATTTTTTTAATTTTTTGACTTAATTTTTTTTATTTTTTAACATTAATTAATTAGTATCTATATCATATAA
>JASKGM010000013.1:5424091-5453792 GCA_034509205.1 Ceratonia siliqua | reverse complement strand
TTCACAAAAACTCTAACCAGACCTAACCCTGCTGGGCTTTGCCTTAACCAGACTATACCTCTTTCCCCCATGCAAATACCCTTAGACTTAATGTTTTAAAAATTAGATGGATTATTAAATTGGTAGAAATAGAAGGTTACGAATCAATTATTTAGTTAAACTAGAGTTGAATTGGATTTGAATTACATAATATATTTTTTATTTTTTATATTATATAATATTATATATTAATGATATAATATAAAAAATTAATTAAATAATATAAAATAATTAAATAATACATATTAATATATAAAAAATATTATTAAATTATTTAAATATATAAATAATAAATTTAAAATAATAATAAAAATTATATTCAGTTTATTTATATTAAAAATAATATATATATATATATATATATATATTGTTATATATTATTTGAAATTTTTAAAAATATATATATACTTGACAAAAGGAAAAAATTTGACCATATTAAAATCTTAATCTTGGTTAATATATATTATTTATAGATTATTTATTTATATTCTTTATATTCTTTATATAATTTATATACTTATATTCTTTTTATATTATTTAATATTTATTCTAAGAATTTTAATAATATTTATTTTATTAAATATTTTTATATTTATAATAATTAGAGGAATGAATTATAATTTGGAGGTTTGGATTAAATATTATTTTATCTATGCTGGTTTCTATTATACGAAACAAGTCATAATGTCAATGGAAGTAAAAAAATATTTTTGTCATATTAAAACAATTAAATCTTTAACTAGAAAATAACGGTCAACTTTAATATAAATTTTTTTTTGAGTTTAATTGTAACTTGTTTCTAATTTATAAGGGAGGGGAGTGTATGTTTTTAAATGGGAGTATAGTCTTTTTTTTCTTAAAATTAAGCTAATAATTTCAATTTATAAATATTAGTTTAATCTCAATAATGATCTAAGAACTATATAAACTTATATAAAATTTAAAATGTAAACAATAAAATTATTATTATAAAAATACTACATGATAATTAAATGATACCAAATAAAATTTAATACGTTGAATGAGAAACTTTAAATCATGTTAAACCAAACCTAAAAAGTAAGTTGAAATTTACCATTTATTTATAAAAGTTTAGACATTGTATAGTGCACAGAAATTTTATATACTATAATTTATATGATGGAGATTCCTTCCACGGTTTGATATTTTCTTATGAAAGAAAAACAAAAAGGAGGATTCATACGCCTTTTTGGAGAAGAGGTTTGCCTATGAATCATATTATATAAATTATGGTTAGGCTATGACTACCAATATAAAGTTGGTTCAAATATTTATTGTTTCAGATTGTGACCCTCCTCTTCCTTTTTCCACCCAAGTTGGAAGAGCATTAAATATTAAATTTATTTAAATAAATAAATAAATAATTGGAAGTTGATGTAATAAGTCAAAAGACAAGTTGATGACGGATTTTGTTTTATTTTATTGGTAAATAAAATAATGCAAAGAGATTTGAAAGACAAATTTTAGAAATTGGATAGGTTAGTGAAAATAAAGAACTTTTTTCCATTGGGAAATGCATTAGATTTCTTCTCTACTCCACTTTCTTCAAAACTAATTGAATTATTGAAGGAAAACATCTGCATGTTTAAACTTTTGATTATTTACCCAAAGCAAATACCACATGATGATGTCCTATGGTCTGCCAATCAATTCAGCACCACTTTTTTAGGGAAACAAACAAACACCTCTGATTATTTTCTTGTCTTCTGTCCCACCACTTAATGGCAAATGGAACGTAAAGTTCCTTGGTTGAGTTAATCATACAATAGCTTTAGCTTTTACAGGTTTTTTTTTTTTTTGAATTTTTAGAGATTATATTTTTCTAAGATAATGTTTCTAAAAGTATTGTTTTACAATAAATAACTTTAGAAGTGTTCTTACAAAAATATTATTATTTAAATTTTATATATAAATTATTAAGATAATTGTATATAAAATTGACATATTAAAAGTTTGAATGAAACTAATAAAATGGTTTCAGTAAGTTATGCATTATTTGTAAATAAAAATATATAAATAATACTATTTGTTATGAAATTAATATTTTTATATATAAAAAATAATTATTGTTTTTTCTCTAACAAACAAACTTGATAAACTTATGGGCATTTGTACTAGGAATCCAACAAAGACCAATAATTTTGATAAAGTATGGTTAAGTGACGGGCACCAAAAACCAAAAAGGGAGGTGCTTTGCCACGAAGTCATCAGCTACGGATCGGAGGCTGCATATGTAGTGGAAATCTGCGAGTTCAATAAGTTCGCTTTAGATGATGATATTCCTTCAATTACTTTTTTCTTTAGGTGATCCCTAACCAATTTACAATGCATTTGGTGATTCCTATGAAAAAGAAAACAAAAAGAACCAATAAGTGATGCAAACCAGTTGCCTATGTTGTGTAACAGCGGGCTACCCTTGTGGTTCAGTCAACCCACTTGGTGTTCAGTTGACGTTAGCTCTGTTTAGTTGGTTAGTCTATTAGTTTATTTAAACTTGTGTACGTAAAAGAAGCGTGGACCCTTTGTTTTGGGGACTTTTGGATTTTCAGAAAAGAGGAATACTCCCGTCTGCAGTGCGACTCTGCCCTTTTGCCGCTACCGTCGTCAATGAGATGTTGACCGGAAGTGGTGCCTGGTTCGAGATTGTTGGTGCGAAGCTGACTTCGTTGAACTTGTTCATCGCTGATTCTGGTTCTTTGTCTTGTGCTTTGTTATACTCCTTGTCATTGGGTTCTTTGTAATTTGTTTCTGTTTGTGCCAGTCAAGGTTCGCCCTATTACTTCAGTTCTCTTGTTCTTGTTCTTGCATCATTGTATATGTTTCGAAGGATTTTAGTTTGTATTTCAGTTTATTAGTTGTAAGGTCTGAATATTATATCTATTTTCCCTGTTGCCATTCCTCTTTTCCCTATTACCGTTTCTGTTTGCATTAATAAGATTCTCATAAATTCTTCTAACTAATTGTTTCTCGTCATATAAATGTCTTTTAATAGAATATCCCAATTCAATCACGTTAATATTATGATCCGTCCATTTATTTTTTAACACCGTTAAATAATAAATGAATAATTATAATTTAAAAAATATGAATCCTGTTGTCAACTAAATCCATTTTTATCCTTTAATCGTTCATCAGCCCTTCATTATCTTTTCTTGCGTCAGCTTACTGTTAACAAGTGACTGGGAGAGCTTTTGTTAAAATTTTGTAGGAAACTTCTTAGTGAGCATAGGTTTATTCCTCTGCTTGCTCCTCATCATCTAGCGTGAACTTCGAAAGTAGAGATTTCAATTCATTACCCGCACCACGCACGACACTCAATTAATCAGATCGATATCGGTTACTAATGAATCTGAATCTTGAAATTTTTGACTCGTAAGATCAAATACCTCGTTTTATGAGATGGGGTATCGTAGGCATGTTTCATAATCCATGTTTCAATGTTTATTTCAAAAAATAATAATAATAATAAGTTTGTCAAAAGTTACCACTCGTCCTTGATTTATACTGTGGCAGCCTCACTAAGCAGTTAAAAGAGAATGAAGAAAGGTATAACTTTCATTACTCGAAAAATGAAATATTTAATTTTTTTTTCCAATGAATTTCCTATAGCTTACAGGGCCATATAGATACACTTAACCTCTTACGGGTACATTATATGAACAGACGATCAGTTTAATTCTATCCAAGCTGCGTTGATCTTTTCAGGATGTACCCTAGCATGCATTCAGGGAATTTTACATGTGTTGATGTATAGATCAGGCCTGCTGCTTTGAAAAAAGGCTTCAAAGCAGAAAAACTTCTTGGCTTGTATTATATGATTTTAGAATAACTGTAAAAACAGACTAGTAGAACCATCACCAAATGATCTGAGATCTGCAGATTTTACCAAAGCTCTGCACAATGGGCAGGTCCTTTCCCTCTCAAACCTGGCAAAATAAGATATTCAGTAGCCATACAAAAGACAATGTAGCAACAAATAGGAAGCAATATCATATTAACCCAGCTATTAAAGATATATTATAAAAACATCTACATATTAAGTTTGTACAGAAAAAAGAAGTCAAATGACATCAAGACAACATTTGAAAACCACAAGATAACAATATCAAATACAAGGAACCAGCTATGAGCCATCATTTAGGAAGCAAATTCAACTGAAAGTAAATGGCAATTGCAGATTATTATGAAGAGGAATGAATAAAAATAAGAGCAAAGAAAGTCTCACCACTCTGATACACAGTCCTCACAGAAGATGTGTTTACAACGAAGTAAGATTGGGGCATGCATCTTCTCCTGGCATATAGCACAAAGATCACCAGCTGCATTGACCTGCATCAGAATAAAAAACTTGGATTGCATCATTGCATAGACAGCTGGCTGCTCCCAAAAATCATTCATCCTAGGAGGAACTCTGAAGACACTAGCACAAAACTTCAGAAAGATTTTAGACAACTAAGAGCAACAGGCAGTCCAAGTATGTCAATGACTCTAGCCAAATGTGTAATATTTTTATAGCAGAATTTGATCCTCTTTTCGAATACCTCTAATTTTCTTATGATATCAGCCCATATTAATCATTGAAATAGTTACAGATGTGAGACGACCAAGAAATCCCAAAAGCAAAAACTGTTAAATGCACTTCCCAGAAAATTGGCTAAACAACAAAATCTACACTAAATATAAAACAACTCTATAAAATTTTCAGCGTTTAGCATTTGGATTTGTGTAGTGAATTATAACCTGGATCTATTATGTTTAGGATAATATAAACACCATATATTTATGGTCAAATTGCAAATGATTTCCTTCAACTTTGATCTTCTGCCTGTACTTTTATTTAAAATGTCATAAATCTATAAGTACTAATTAAAAATGTAATCACATAAAATCATAAAATTAAAAGAAATTTACCTTAAGAGTACTTACTTGATTAATCAAATTCCAATTCAATTTATCCATTTTTCTTTTATTTCTTGCTGAGTGGAAGGGATTATTTGCCACATGTTGAAAATTCAAGCGGTTAATTGAAAAAATTAAAATCACAGGGTAAGGTTGTTAAGATCTCTTTTTTAATCGTAAGATCGTACTATCTTACGATCCCACCCCAAGAAAACAATCCCGATCCTACTTAGAATCTTTTTCCTTCAAGATCGCAATTCAGGTGGTGCAATCCTACAATCTTACGATCCTGCGCGATCCTACAACCCTAGAAGATTCTGGTTTTTTATTTTAAAATTTTCAATACAGGGCAGTGTTCTGACCTTAGGGTTCGTTCCTCTTCCTCCATTATTCCATTATCTTAAGTTTCTTGTTTCATTGTTTGTTGCTTGTTGCTTCTATTTTGAAACTTGTATTGGTGAATTATCCTTTGTTTTTATCATTTTTGAGACTTAGGATTTGTGATAATGTATGGAATCTCGTGGCTTTTGAAACTCTTGACTTACGATTCGATCTTTCCAGCCCCTTGGCTGATCCTAGGTAAGAAGTTAATCTTGACAACCTTGCCAAGGGGGCATTTGCCCAAGGATCAAAGTTGAAAGGGGGTATTTGCATTTTAGTCTATATTTATTAACAATGTTATTATTATTATTATTTTTTGGCTGGGGAGGGAAATTCTGCTTGTTGGATTTCAACTAAGTGAAAAGGCCAAAACTCCAAAGTCGCTTGGGGTAAATATTGTAAAACATAGCAAACTATTTTCGGGTAACTTACAAGGCTACTGTACATCAAAGAACAGGCATGCAAGCAGCAAGCTAAAGTTCACAGGCTGCAAAGAGAATATGTTGTCTTAGGGGGAAATGACAAATACAGAGTCGAAACTCTGATCTTATCATCTATTAGACCCCTAAACTTTAAAATCAATCAATTTCACCCCTAAAGTGTCAATTTCTATTTTATTCTGTCCCCAAGCCTACATCCATTAGAGAAAAGAAAGGAAATTCTTTGACCTGCTTGATGATTATGATAATATCTGAATCTGTTATGCAATAACCTGATGGAAAAGGAATTCCAATATAAGTTAAATATATGAACAACCATTAGTCGAGAAAAAACTCTCTTCCCCAATTCCAGCTCCAACTTAAGGTTTTGCAAATCTGTTACAGGTTTAAAAAGGTCAACAGAACTTTTTAAACAGATAACCACACACCAGGTAGGAAAACAATGGACAGTTTCCCTTGTGGCTAACTGGCTGGTATCTTATACTAATTAAGAGATCAAGGGTGCAAAGTGGCAGGAAGGGGAGAGAGAATAATGGTAGAGACAGAAAATCAGTAAATTTGGGGGATATATTAACAAATTCCACATCTTAACCTATGAAAACAAGTAAGCTTCAGTGATTATTTGACCAACTTCAGTCTAGAAATGACATAAAGAAGGCACCCACACTACCTGCTCTGATGTTGCATAAGCCCCATAGTGCACTTCTTTACGTGACAATGCCTTAACTGCAGCAAAGAAGGTTTGCACCTGACAACCACCACTTACATAAGAGAAGAACAAGAGAATATTGGGGCAGAATATATCAATCCCTAGATGCACACCCCTGCAATCCACATATAGCTTTAAACAATAAAGTAATAAGTATTTAATTATGTCCCAGCCACTTCATAATTTAGGACTTCTTGCGTCACATATAATTAAACAACTAGTAACAATACACAAAAGCTCTTCCAAAATCCAAACTTGCTGTTGAGAGCTTCAATTTCTTAAAATTACAATTTCCAACATAGCTTTTTTCAACAACAACAGCTGTTTTCAGCTTGTGCCAAAAAAAAAGGCAAAAAAGCTCTTCCCTTCATAAAGGAAGGAAAGCAACGGCACTAGTTTTACATTTGTTTAGTTTAACAAATAGAGAACTTAAGTTCACTTACAAGGTCAAAGGATAATACAAAAGGGTGTATGAAGACAAAATACATCTGAGTTTCATGAGAGAAAGATACTAATATGGAATAGGCTGACTTTTAATACTCAGGTAGAAGATTGAAGGGGCTGGCCAAAGTCAGAACAGGAAGCTATCTTCACAAGCACAAAAGATTCAAACAAAATAGAATCTACAATGTAAATTTTAAAAGACTATCGCACCTTTTCAACAACAGATGTGAGCTTAAATGTTAGATACAATCCTGTCATCAGTGATGAAAAGAGGCTTCCATATTCTTTGTTCAAGAAGAAACGATACCATACTGGTGTTGGCAACAATGCACGGTAAAGCAGAAGAAGATACTCAACTAAAGTTAGCATTTGCCCCTGTCAAATAAATGACACTACAGTCAAAATGTGAAAACAAGTGAAAAAGTAAGGGAAATTCTGAACTCTCGAAATCTTACAAGAGATCGTAAAGGCATGATGGCTATAACTTACAAGGACTCAGAAAGAAGCCATTTAAAAAAAAAAAAAAAGTTTCCTTCTTTCACAGTTTCTATTCTCCAAAACTATAATCCAAGATTCAATTTCCCTCGTCTTGAAAATTTATTACTGCACCTGTTTACGATAATTTCGGCCTCTGCTGTTCTTGTAATACATCAACAAAATACACTTGAATACCATTGCTGCCTGGCGGACCAAAGTATCTGAAATTTGTAAAACACAATAGAAGGGCAATGAAACCAAACCTCCAACAAGTATCAACCAAAGAAAAAATTCCATAATCTGCTACTAGAACTAGTAAGAATTCGCATCACAAATATAGCTCCATGCTATATACATATGTAATCACAGGCTGATTGCACACAATATATCAATTTGAAAACATACAGAAAAATGCATGAACAAGGAGCACAAATCATGACTACTAAAGCATGAACAAGAAGTATAAATTATTCCATACTGTTAAAATCTCTGTGCCACCATCAATAGAAGAAATCATCCTCTCAGACCAAAAATTAGTGAGGACTTGTAAAGACAAATACCAATTGCAAGAAATTATAGAGTACAAACCTCTGAAGGTAAAACACAGATAATTAAAGAAACAATTAGAAAGTAAGAATTTATACTAAGATACAAATATTTTAACTCCTTTCTTGCATACACTCAGCAGGAAGTCAGTTACATGTTCCGAGACAAAAATAGCATAATGCAAAAAAATTCTTCCATAAGAAAATACAAAAATACAAAATCACACAGTAAGAAACCTAGACAGAAAATAATGGAGAGGAACACACCGTTAACCATGATTATGAAAATAGCATGCCAGAAAGGTGGTATAGCTTTGGGAGGAAGCATGACCAACGGATACAACAGATCATCATTCTGATACCACCAATAAATGCCAACGACATGAAGTGAAAATGCAATAGCAATGCCGACTAAAATAGAGATTTTCCTCTCTCCCTGCAGCAGCCAATAAGAGACATACTTTATTAAAAAGAAAATTGTATATTGACAACAACAGATTGATTCCTACACATCCCATTGAAAAATAATACAGAAGTATGAACTATCGCGCCTTCAGAGCTGTCTGCTTCCGTAGAATGTCATTTGACTTGAAAAGGACAGCAGCAATCCAAATTGTAACAAAAAAGCCTGCAATTACTTGAAGATTTTCAAAGGTCACCAACTTGAAGAACAATTTAAATGGATAAACTAAGTTAAACACAGCATACAATGGGACATAAAAATTATAGAACACAGACATTAATCTATATCTAAAGAATATGTTGATTCATATAGTGATATGAATAACAATCCCGACCCCCCTTTGACAGTTAGGCATGACAGTACCAATATGCAGCGCCGAAACTGTGCAAAATCAGCCATTAAAACAGTTAGGCCTGGTCTACTAGAGCAACCTTTAAAAAAAATCCAGGTGGTGAGGCAGTGGGAGTCTAATTTATAACTCCTTCCCAGTTGACATTGGATGTGCTCACTTCACAAAAGGAGATATTTCTTGATTTATATCTCTTAAATTTGTTATGCAACCATAGGAGATAAAAACCCTTAAGGTCTAGAGATTTTAATCAGAGACAACATACAGAGAAAGCAATAAAAAGCCATAGTGTAACAGAGGAGCGATCCAATTTAGTGAACCCAGAATCAATCATCAGTACAGTACTACAGTAACACGGCAACATGAAATCCATATTCGTTTCATAACAAGTACAGTCAACTAACTTAACAGTTCCTCACTCCAATCAAATTTTAGAACATGAAATTACCAAAGAAATTAGTCTATCAAATAAGAACAATATCTCAAGCATTAAGGAATTAAACACATACCAGCTAATTGTCAGCCTGGCATGGATAGTATCCGCAAAAAAGGGTGCATATTTTCATACTGAATCATAATTTGAAATTTTAGTATGACAACTTCTATTGCCACAAGTGTTCCAACACCAAAACCAAAGCATGGTTCTGTGATCGTAAACTAAGGTTGAGAATGGATAACAAACCTTGCAGATGCTGCCGGATGAAGACGACCAGCAGCAGCAAGGAGAAAGGCAAGACCTGCTCAATCCAGCGAGCAGCCTGCTGAATATCGTATCTCTGGTAGGAAGAGTCCCTACCATTCGCCCCAACTCCATCACCGGCTTCAGCATCTGCAGTTCCATTTACAGATTGCGAAACGCCCTCCCCAGGAACAAGTTCAGTCCTTGAATCTCCCGGACTCTCGGAAGTTGGTGGCTGCGTTGTGGAGGCCACTCCCGTCGCACCCAAAGGTTGCAGTGATAACTCATTCTGGGAAAGGGCTTCCCTGACCTGCCCAACCACCAAACCATCACTTTCCCTAGCAAGATCTTGTTCGCCAGCACCAATAATCCTAATGGAGAGCTCCCCATCATTGGGGACTGCCTCGAGGCGACTATGAAGATGGTCACGATATCCAGAAGAAAGGCGGGAGCTAATTAAGCCGTCCGTTTCTTGGTGATTTGACCTGCTTCGCAGAATCCCCGAATACTCCAACAACGCCGACAAGGGTGCCTGAATAATATTAGAGGGGGATAGGATTCCGTATCTTCTTGAATTAGAAGCTCCCGAAGGAGCTCTGAAGATGTCCGGGTTGGTAGCAGATGCTTCCATAGGGGTGAATGTCCTAACCCTAATAATAGAGAAATGCAAGAATTGAAAGGAAAAAAATGAGATTATAAAAGTATCAAAAGTGGATAACAAAATCGTGTGTAAGCGAGAAGGAAGGACAGATAATAAAGGCGACCCAATGATAGAGATATAAGCAAGGGGAAAATGACACCGACCTTCGAAGAGGAGACTCCGTTGAAGACCCTACTTCGAAATTTCGAATCAAAGACTATATGTCATTCCAGAAATCGTAACTGTAAAACCAAACCCTACGCCAGGGAATAATGAAAGGGCAAAGCGTTTCGAATCGAGGGGTAGGGTTTATTGGGAAATGGATTAAGGTCGTTCCAACGGGTATTGGACTCTGGGTGAGGTTGCCTTGCCTCTCCTTCCTCGCTCTGTGCAGGGGAAGAGCGCGAGCACGGAAAGCGAAAAGGAAGAAGCAACCAAATCAAAATATCAGATAGTTCCTTGGCTTAACCCCGAGTTTCAGCAATTGCATGCATCATTAATTGCGCATGGGTCATGCGTTCATCATAGATCTGTACTGCTGCACATGAACATATCGCACATACATAGAAAATAATCCTCCAATTACTTACACAATACTCTCTTCTATTTTAAAATTTTTTTATTTAATCAAATCTTATTAACAATATTTTATTTATATTTTTAAAAAATAATATTAAATTAAAATAATAAAATTATCTTTATTTAAAATAATAAATAATTAATATCTCATTTAATAAAAAATCATTTAAAATAATAATATTTTTAAAACAATAAAAAATTTAAATAATAATATTTTTAAAATTAAAAAATGAATTTTTTAAGTAATATTTTTAAAATAAAATAAATTTTTTTTAAGTAATGATATTATTAAATTTAAAAAGAATAATTTTTTTAAAGTAAATATAAAGAAAAAATACAAGTAATATTATTAAAAAAAATTTAAGTCATTGATATTCTTAAAACAAAAAATTTAAGTAATTATATTTTAAAAATAGAAAAAAAGGAAAAATTTTTAACTAATTATATTTTTAAAACATTTTTTTAATCATGATATTTTTAAAATATAAAAAGTAATATGTTATATGCCTAAAATTAAAGCGTGACATAATAATACTTTTAAAAAATAATTTTTTTCAAGTCATAATATTTTTAAAATAAAAAAATGTTTTTTTAAGTAATAATGTCTTTAAAATAAAAAAATATCTTTTTTAAGTAACCATATTTTTAAAACATAAAAAAATATAATTGAAATAAAATAGTGAAAAAAATATATTTTGATTATATTATATAAAATTAATGATATTTTAGTTATATTATACACAAAAAAATTTTAATTAAAATATAACTATCAACTTTAATAAATTAACTTTAGTTGTAATTTATTTTTAGTTTACATAAAAAAGTATATAAGTTTTTAAAATAAATTAGTAGTTGTATAATTAAACTATCTTATGATCCTATTTTACTCTTTTTTAATTAATGTCGCAAAGAAATAGTCAAATAGATCATGAAAGACTGTGAGAAAAGTGGTGTGTGGTAAGGAAGTAACCAAATGTCATGCTCTATTTTAGGACACGTGACCGGCGTAGGGAATTACCTTTCAGGTAATTACCTACCAGCCTAAAATACTGATGCAATTAATATCATTCATAATCATCCTTAAATGAATAATAAAGTTGAAATACACTTTTATAAAAATTTCTAATAATTTATTAAAAATTTTGGCAGAGTTTTTCCTAAAATATGGACTATCCCAAGATACAAATCTGTGAAAAAAACAAAGGTGGACAGGCCTACCATCAAGTAAAAGCCTCAGTGGCACAAACAGAAAACAATAAATTATCTAACATGGACTGTATCTACTAACTACATATAACTTATGCAATTACCATTTACAGACTAAGAACCTTATTCAGAAAATGTAAAAGAATACAACCTATCCAACAATATCTACTATCCACTAAAATACTCCACTTTTACTCCGATGGGTGCCTACCAATTCAATCAGCGGGTTCAAAAGGAGCAGACGGAGCTGAAGAAAGTTCACCGGTGACCTGATCTGAAAATGTTAAAGTTGAGGGGTGAGTCCACCGACTCAGTGAATGGAAATCAGACTTACCAACTGATACATCAACCCCTACATGTAAGGTACATCACCGCTAAAATAATATAAAGTCTCATTTTAATACTTTTAGACATAATAAGCACCTAATGCACTTTACATTTAGGGAAAAAAATAAATTTTACTTCATAATCATAATCTTAAATAATATGAAATTTAAAGAGACATTATGTCAAGTAATACTTCAATCAAAATATAAATTTCTTAGGATCCATAACACTTTAAGGGGGGAACCCAAACTGAGAAAACAGTGTTCCCACTCTAGAGGATAAAACTCAACTGGAGGGTAATCCGATCCTCACTTTCGGGAACAGCACTCACCGAAAGGAAAATATCTATTTCTTGTTTTCCTTCTGGAGCGTTCTCATCCGGAGGAAAACCATACAGAATAAAACCAAATCTTCTATCAGGAACTACACTCACTGACAAAAGTACCATTTATCAGGAACTGCCCTTAACTGATAAAGGTTGTGACTTAGGTGCACCTGATGGTTCTACCACCACTCTACTACGGACCCCAGAATATAGTTTTAAATTATTTTCATAATTCTCATACCATTCATACTTTCACAATATCAATATTCAGATATTTTTGATACTGTGGAACATAATAATAAATATATATATCAATTTCTCAAAATTAGTTCTAACTCATACTCAAATAAAATCATTTAACCACAAGATAAAATTTAACAATTTAGGCATCAAGAGGTAAGTAAGAATCCACTTACTGTTAAATTAAGAGCTTACACTTAAATCCCAAACCAACCTCTTTGTGTTACTGAGTTGGGTCCGAGGAAGTCGATTCCAATGCTCCTATACAGTGATTAAACAATTATGATTTAGCTATCCTAAACTTCAGTCGAGCTTTAACTATAGAATGTTAAATTCCGCATTCATTTCTCATTTCTCTATAAGTTCAAATTCTATTTTGTTTATTTCAAGAAGCCCCAAAATTTATGTTCATAACCTTTCCACTTCAATGATTTCACAGAGTACCTATCCTATCCAATCATTACTCTTTCGCTTTGTCAATGGTTCTAAGGGAAATTTTCACAGAAATTTGGTTGACCATATTTTTATAGAATCTTCGAAGTGATGAAACTTTTTAATTGGGAAAGGGTGGCAGCCCAATGAAATTACACATGCTAGAAAAGTATATCAAATAAAGTTTAGAAATCCAAAAATCCCAAAAATGATGCTGAGTTTTCTTTCTAACATTTTATCAAACACTTGGTGTGCATTCCACAACTCTATTCTAAACGAGCCATATAAATCATGAAATTTAAGGAAAGGAAGAAAGGAATGCTGAACAATTTACAGCAAGTATTATGGGTTTAATTCACAACATCCTTACTTGTTTAAAAGAGGTTTCGAGTTCCCCAACAATTCGCCCCAAAACTAAAATTTGTTTTCTTCAAAAATGGACACAAAAGCCTTAAAGAATTTCAGCAACACTACTTGAATCCTTGCCTCACATGTAGATGAAGAAATACCTTACAAAGGAGGGGAAAGAAAACTCCCAAACCGTGGCTATTGCAGACTTTTTCTGTAGCAGAATTTCCTCTTGGCTATGACAGCACACCCGCGGACAGCAGCAGAAAATGGAGCTGCGGTGGCTGGACAGTGGTGGCCAGCGATGACAGTGGCTTGCGCGACTGTTTTCGGTGAGCAGAGGAGGAAGGCGCGAGAGGGAGAGAGCACGAGAGAGAGAGAGGCGTGAAACTCCTTTGGTTGGTAGAGAAGGCGCCAAACAGAGAAGGGAGAAAATGATGGAAAGAATTTGTGGGATTTGGCTTTTTAAAGGAAGGGGGACTAATTTGCAATTCATAAAAATTGTAATTTGCTCATTAGTCCTTTGACTTTATGTTATTTACATACAGGTCCTCATTTACCCAAAATTTTTTATTTTTTTTAAAAAAATTGGGTATTACACCAAATCATTGTATTTATTGAGGTTATTTTGCCATTAATCTCTCATCTCATATGAGTACGAATGAATAGGGTGTTTGTCGGTTGGTTTGCTAAATTTTTGTATTAAAAAAGTTTACCAATTTATTTTTAAAAAATAATATAAAATAAAATTATCAAATTATTAAAATTTGTTTAGATATATTAATTTAATAATATTAATTTTTAAAGTGTATTTCTTTATTTAAATTAAATGTTTAAATTATCATTACTTAATACTATTTTATAAGTTTTAATATAAAAATGATTTTTTTAGTTTAATAGTTATAAACTTTAAATGTTAAGTCAAAAAATAACTTTTAATAAAAAAATAATAACCCTTATAAATAAATAAATAAATGAATATATATATATATATATTTAAAAAATAGATGTAATGATTGACTTTTTATTTAATTATTTTTAAAAAAATAAATTAAATGGGTTATAATTGATTTTTATTACTTTTTAATTATTTAATTTAGCATGATGAATTTAGATCGATTTTAAATACTTTAGTAATAAATGAAGGCAAAACATTTTGCAGGGTTTGTGAAATAGACTATTTGTATATATAGAAATCTTAGTAATGAAGGCGAGGCAGAAGAGGGAGAAGAGAATAGTGACGTCGAGTGGGCAAGTGTAAACTTGGGCTGGAGGGTGGGGCTGATTAAGAAATGTAGGACAGCAAGCAAGAAAGTGGCCTTTAGTTGTGGGGCAAGGACCCACCCACTAAGTACATTTTGTGAAAAAGCAATGGGTCCATGTCCACGCTTGCTTCCTTTTCTTCTTTTTATCTCGAACAAATACAAAACATCTCATCTCGCAAATTTTCTCCTATAATCCCTTATATAAATAATACAGACGAATAAATAATATGTAATTAAGATGATGTTTATATAAAAATTATGAGTTATATTATGTTACCGTCTTTTTTACAATTAAAATAAGGAGTTTATTATGTTATCATATGTTATTTTAATGTTTCTTTTCTTAATTTTTTATTTTTTAATATTAATTAATTATTATTTATGTCATATAATTTTTTTTTAAATTTTTTTAAAAATTTTAAAATATTTTTATATCTTTGTATATTATTTATTTATAATTCTTTAGTATTATTTATGTATAAGTACAAAATTCAAAAAATATTTTAAAATATTTTCAAAAAAAATATAACCTAATAAATAATTAATTAATATTAAAAAAAATTAATATAACTTAAAATTACCCTTAAAATAAATATATTATTGGCATGTTTGTTAAAGTAAAACAAATTAGTAAGTCCATTTGCTTTTGCAAGAAAAAAAAAAAAAAGAGGTGCGCGGTCCCTTCACATATTTCAAATCTCCATTTTTAAAATTAAACTGAACTAATATTTAAATTTAATTACTTCTCAAGAGAAAAAAACTCAAACACCACTACAGTAAAACTATTTATTATTTAAATAACTTAAAACTAATTAGTCAGTAATGAAAAAATACGTTCAAAATAAAATGAAATCTAGAATATGAATTTGTCCTTTTGTGGGAAAAAACAGAAAAAGACAAGTTGCAGGGTTGCGGCAAATTCGTAGTTTCATGAAAGCCACGAACTACAAATATTTAATATTGACTGGTCACGTGTTTTGATAACAATTTGGCACATGCATATTCATATCTTATAATTTTTTTAATATTTTAAATAATTCTAAATAAAGTTTTAAGAATAATAAAAAATTCATAAACATTTTTAACCTTAAATATGAATATTAAAATTTTTAAAATTTGATCAGTTTCATTCTAATTATATATTTCTATTATAATTCTATTAAACATTTAGCAAAGTGTATAAAATATCATTATGACAAGAAAGTGATAATATTTATATACAAAATATGTTAAATATTTTAAGAATAATGAAAATTAAAAATTTTTAACATTAAAATCTGCAGTTTATAAGAATAAAAAAGCTTATTTTGATATTTATTAAAATTTAAGAGTTTAATATTTAAATTTTAAATTACCAAATGGACTATGAGGGATAACCCGGTATATATGCAAAAGAAGTAGGGTCAATGCTGTCACAAAAGGGCTTGAAGAATTATGTGGGGTTTACCAAGTTTCACATCACATTCCTCTCACGCAAATCACCCTTTTCGTTTCCATGTTGTATAAATATTTCAGACTCCGTACTTGGTTTTTTTTTTCTCTGTTGTCAAAACTTCGAAGCATTTACATAGGAACTATTTTCCATTTCACTTTCTTCCACTCTGCCTTTCTGTTTTTTTTTTTTCCTTTTTCGCTCGTTCCCACCGGTCCATCTCCATTCTCAACTGGCCATCTACAACTCAGGAAACTTTTCCCCTCTTTCTACTATATTTTATACGATTTTCACAGAAATTGTTTCTGAGCCTTTAATTTGGTGTTTAACCCCAACTTATCCTATTCCTCCATTATTCATTCGTTATTCACTACAAATAAAGAAATCTAGCATTCCCCACTATCACCATAGGACCTTCTTTTTGTCAATCCCATCTATCATTCTCATCTCTCTCTGTCATTTTCCCCTAGATTTACTCAAAATGCAGCCTGTTTCGGCACTATTAATCCCCTGATTCTTCATTCACCTGGGTTTGCATTGATAAGCAGTGATGATTTTCTTGAAGATTCTTGGCTTCCAAGCGTTCTTTTGCTGGGTCAAATTTAGAGTTTCTTTTATACGTGTCAATAATTCCGCTGCCTTGTTTGTCGGCTGCGGATTTTGAGACGCATAGTGTGTTCAGTCAGCTACAAGAGAACTCCCTAAAAAGATCTTTTTGGGGCTTTCAACTGAATTCCCCTTCTCGTACCCTTGCAACAATCAGGTATTCAGATTTAGTTGCTCCCTTTTTAAATACCACCAAATGGGTTTTGGATCTTGCTGCTGAATCTGCCTTATTTTTGCTTGGTTCTACTTTTAGAAACTCAATACGTTTAAGGAAGAACACTGAAGGATTTATTCTCTATTAAATTATCTTTATACCCAATTATTCAGTATAAGATTGGAGTTGACATCTGGGTATCACCAAGGTACATTTAGCGGAATTGCCAAAATTCCCAAAGCATCGATGGGGCTTGTTCCAAGTCTCACGATGCTTGTACTTGTTCTGCTGTGCTATGACCGGATTCCTGATGTCAGGGCTCAGTCTACTGCTGCTAATGGGTCTTCAAGAAGCGAAGCCAAGGCCCTAGATGCACTTCTCCAAGAATATTCTTACAGGGCTTTGGTCAATCCAATGACGGGCGCCATTTATGATGGGGCTGTCCCTTCCAACCTGACTGGGATTAAGATTGCAGCATTGAGATTGAGAAGTGGCAGTTTAAGGAGAAAAGGCTTTCAGATGTACAAAGAGTTTGAAATTCCCAAAGGACTTGTTGAGAGAGCATATGTAGAAAGGCTTGTTTTAGTGTACCAAAATATGGGTAATTGGTCGACCAGGTACTATCAATTGCCTAATTATACTTACTTGGCTCCAGTGCTGGGACTGCTTGCTTACGATGGTTCAAATTTGTCAGCTACACAATTACCAGAACTGGATATACATGCGTCTGGTGACCCCATATTGGTCAAGTTCCAGGATGTAAAATCAGCTCCTGATGGTACTACTGCAAAATGTGTTTGGTTTGATTTACAGGGTTCGTCCAATTTCAGCAATGTAACAAGTGGCAACACATGTTCAACTTCTCAACAGGGTCATTTCTCTATAGTGGTTGAGTCCACTGCTCCTTCTCCAGCACCCAATGCTGGTGGTCCAATACCTAGTGCTCAAGGAGAAAAGAAGAGTAAAAAGAAGGTCTGGATTATTGTTGGGTCTGTCCTGGGTGGACTAGCGTTGCTGGTGTTGTTGTCAGTAGTAGTTTTGTGGGTGCAGAAGTACAAACAAAAGAAGAAAATGCATCAAATGGAAAGGGCTTCAGAGGTGGGAGAAGCTCTTCATATGGCATCTGTTGGGGATACAAAAGCACCTGCTGCAACTTTTACTCGAACACAACCAACCATTGAACACGAATATGCACCCTGATACACTATTTTTGAACAATCTTCAGTTGCCGCTCCTTTCATACTAAAGTTCAATTACTGTATTCAGAAAATCTTCTAATCGCACCGTTTTTTGGTGGTGTCGCTTCACTCGTTTGTTTGGTTAGGCTGTTCGATTTATACTGTTGGTAATTAGGATTTGATTTTTGTGTAAATCTGTTATCTCTTCTACGATTCATTGTGGTGTGGATGTAGCAGCCCAAAGTGATATCTGTATGTGACGAGTCCAGTTTTTCCATTGACAAGGAATAAAAATGTAGCATCTACTTTTTGGGTTATTTTGTTAACCTTGGCAAGTATTTGAATGTTGTGGGCAGACAAATACTTTTATAGGCCTCAGCCACTATTTTCCACCATATTTCATTCCCCGTTCTTTCATTTATGAGCATAACCTTGTTTCTGAGAGGCACACATGAAAATTCAATGTGTACTTCTTTGCCGGGTCTCTGCTTTTGATGATAATGGTCTTCCTAATTAATGGGTGTGGGTAGAATGCAGCATTTAGAATATAATATATTAAAGGGAGAGGATACATAGAAATTGACCATAAAGAAGGCAATGGCTTAGATATATAAATATTCAAGTAATCCCTGCAATCATTGTTTATTGATCGTAGTCTCTTGTAATTTGCTTTGAAGCAGAAAAGTGGCCACAGGGAGAAATACTAAGAACTGTAGAAAGTGTGACATTGAAAATTTGTAATGCAGGCAAAGAAAAAGAAAGTTGTTCCTTCTTTCCTTATTTCATAGGTGTGTTTTAGACTACTTAGATTGGATTGTCAAAAGGCATCCACTGAGAAATAGAAAAGAGAACTTTATCTGCTGAAGCAGCCCTGGACTGGACCAGGGCCGCCAAGAACCATATGAAATTTGTAGTTTATAGTCATGTGAAGCTTCTTTGTTTTTTCTTTTGTAAAGAGTCAATCTGTATATAATAAACAACCAAACGAAGAATGCCTCTAGCTGCACGGATGAGATGATGAAGGAATCACAGCTCATCACTACCAAACAATCAGTTCTAGCCATTGAAAACTCCTATTTTCTGTCTTCTGGCTAACCCTAGGGTTACAAAATTCTGGTTCCAAAATTCTTATTTCAATCCTTTCTTTGGTGCTTAAGTTTTGAGGAACTCCACACATACAAGCAAGCAAATGCTTCAATAACAACTAATAGTTACAAGATTTCTGTATTTTGGCCTTTTGGGACCCATATATGGATTCTCCTTCATCATTCAGTCCTATCATTCAATAAATCGGTGTATATTTTTTTTTTCTTTGTGGTTTTTACCTCTTGTTTCTCGTTCATTGCCTCTTTGGTTATCTTATTTGAATTTTCTCAATTTGTACCTGGTTATCTTTCTTTTCTTCAACCCTAACACATCGGGCAAAATAAAAACGTGTTGCTATAACGAGGACCTCCTTGTTTTGCCAATGGGTACCACAAGGCCACACGCAAGCAAACAGAAAAGACAAAGAAATAAACAATTGAATATTAAAATGATGGAAATCATTTTAAGATAATTTGTGATAAAATAGGAAATCACCTTTCCTTTTCTTTAATAATAAATTTGTAGGTTATTCACTAGACTCAAACCAAAGATCTCAAGGCAATTCAATCTTACTCATTGAGTCAATTAAATTTAAGTCCAACAAAATTTCATAGAACTAATTTGCCAATTCAATAACGTTAGCATCAATACTCAAATTTTATGAACAAATGTCTCTACCCTTCCTCTTAAAGGAGAGTCTATAAAAAACATTTGTCTCTCCCTATTGCGTATTTCCCTCCATTGTCACTCATTAATTAGCATATTATGAGACTAAAGTCAGAAAGACATATCTCATCGAGTAAATTGGCATGCTAACAAAGGAGAGAGAGTTACTTTACAATTTTGAAGCAATCAATCTCACCACTCGTTTTATACCTCAACCCTAATTTTTTTAGACTTTTTAATTGTAATGAATGAATTTTTAAAATAAAAAATACTACACTTTTCTTGTTTCGAGAAGATACAAATTAATATTGAAATCATAATATTATTAGTATAAACATATATTTCCTTTTTTATTATAGTATTAGTTTTATATAACTATATATACTAAATAATTTTTAATAAAATTGTTAAATATTTATTTTTTATATGTATTTATTGTCCCACGTATTAAATTTTTGGTTCCGTCGTGTGAGCTAGTTGATGCAGTGAGTCAATATTTGCCCTTGTTGATCCGACTAGACGATTACTATTCTACATCCCAAGAGGCAAAGGCTGAATGAATTGAGTAATTCAAACAAAACAAACTTTATCCTTTGAAATTCAATCTTTCGTCGAAGTCGTGATAGTGGTAATAGTTTCAGATTCTAAAATCATACAGACTTGTAGTCCAGCCAAGACAAGGAAAAAAAACTTGCTAAAACAAACCAATCCAACCCTGACGGAAAAGTTACATACACAAATGGAAATGGGTGTTTTGAACCCCATCTAAACTACATAAAGAGAGATCAATTATTTGCAGCCTTGTGTTCATCAGAAACTGAGATGCTCGTATCTTCGTGTGGCACAGGAAATATTTCCTTTGTCATTGCTGGTGAAGGAGTTTCTGGTGGAGGACTTGCCGGTGGCGTATGCTCAAGAGAGGAAGATCGTGGGGACATTGACGGCATCCGGGTGACTCCATCAGTATCTATAGAGTAAACTTCAGTGACTTCTTCCATGCCCTCATCTAGATACACTACATCCTGCATCGTCAATTGGTGGTATTCCACTATTTCCCTTAGGAATCTGTTTTCCCTGGAATATATCTCGTTTTCATTGGCCAAACGAGCCTTCTCAGCCAGTAGAGTCTCCAGTTGAAGCCGTATCTGATATGATATCAAAAGATACAAACACCGTAACAAATCATATATTATTAATATTTTGACAGCTTTGCTTCACTCTCTCTTCCATATAAACTTATAAAAGAAACCAAATACGAGGTATATATATATATATATAGAAAAGAAACCAATTTAAGTTGATATTTTAGTTTAACATCCTTGTAGTGCCTACCAGATCATCATCTGCGGGGTTTTCTCCCTTCTCGCGACCTTCTTTGTCCCGCAGTAATTTATTTTCTTCTTCTACTTGAGCACACCGTGCTTTAGCAAAAGCCAAATCTGCTTTAACAGTTTTTAACTCACGTAGAAGTAATTTTGCTTTGGCAGCTGTTGCCATTGCCACCTGCGACCCGGCCAAGAAAACCAATTAAACTAGGCTTGTCAGGTCCTAATCCTATAAGAAACTGATGAATCAACAATTATATATCACAAACCAAACTCAATATCCAGAATCACAAGCCAACTAGCTAAATTTGACATGTAAAGTCAACAATGAGAATATGTAATCATAGTTATATGAATCGAATTAATTAAGTCTTCTAAGTCTATTCCATGCATGAACCACACGATTACATGGTTGCCACCTTACGTCGCGAGATGCCTTGAGTTGAGTTTCATGGAGGTTAGTTGGAGTCTGTGTGTGGGCTAATTGTAACCTTGAATTCCTCATAGTCAAACCTATAGCTTGATTTGAGTCCTCGGGATCACTTCCTTTTCGCTTCATTTGAGTCCTCAGATCTGCCGTTCGACCTTCCTGAGAAAACACAAGTAACATTGGAGAAGCGAATTTCAGTTCTAGACTTGAAGAAGGTGATATGTTACAAGGATGATGCAGTCATATAATGGAAAAAGACATATAATAACATGAAATCTTGAGGACCTAGATGATTAAGGGATGAAGTGATTGCACCCAAGCCCTTCCAAATTCTAGGACTGTCCGTTTTTCTAGAGGTCTAGAGAGATTAATATATGATTGGTTGTTGAAATGTTAGAGGGTAGGGAAGCATGCATGCCAAAAGAACACACAAGACGATTCCAAGTGAGCAAATGGGGGTACAACTACAACCCCATGTTATACTACGACAACGTCTAAATAAGTTATTAGATGTAGAACAAGACACTGAGACATAATCAATCACCTGTCCAACGTTAGAGATATTAAATGGATATGATCCCATTCCGTCGGCCATCTCATAAGTTGGGGAGGAAATGTCGTCCTCCAGAATGGCTTTAGCTTTCTGCGCCAGGACTCCCCAAAATCCAGACTTGGACTCGCCTCTGTCTGAATCGTCGCCATATGCATCAAAGCCCTGCGTTTGCATTGCATATCCAGAGAGGAAAATATGAAATAAAAAGATCCAAATCCCTTATGATTGCATTGCAGAAAGGAATAAAAATCAAGAACGGTGTTTGAATCGTTGATGAAAAAAGAAAGAAAAAAACCTTCAATGTTAGACGGTCAGATGAAAAGGCAGAGTCAAAGGAAAGAGACGAATCACGCCGAGCAGCGGAGGCTCTGATGGCCTTAGCAGCGAGAGATGATGAGGAAGAGGAAGATGGGGTAAATGAATAGGAAGGGAGCAAAACAGGAGAAGGAGAAGGAGAAGGATTGAGGGTGTTTTCAGGGGATGCAGGTTGATGAATATCATCTTCGAAGGTGGAAGATTTGGATAATCCCTGCCTTCTCCTGTATGCCATATTGTTGTTGGAGGGCACCACCAATACCACCCTCAGTCTCAGCACCGTGACGAAAGAAAGAAGAAGGAGGAAGCTCCGATTAGAATTGGATAGATTCAACTTCTAACCAACTCTTTCCCGTGGTTTGTTTCTGGATTTGGAAGCTTACCTTTAACGTCGGATTCGTAGCAATTCATGGTAATCAGGACGGGCCCTAATTTTTTCCTTTTAATGATTACGGTGACAAATTAGACCCGACTCCTTTCTATTATATTATAATGTTTATATAATATATATAGATTCACGTTGGTTTCTATTCATTTTTTCTCCACCACTAAGTACTAACATAAATATTGATTTCCACGGGCTCAAAAAGAACACAACAATAACATCCAATGGCTCCTTATTTTATTTGTGGAGGCCTAAAATAAGATATTAGTCTATTTTTATAAACTCTTAATAGTTCAAATTTCATCTCTCCAACTTTATAAAAATTTTATTTTAATCCTTTAACTGGTTTTTGACAATATATTTTCAAAACTAGATTGATTATTGAATTGGAGATGTAAACGCTTCACGATTCAATGATGAAATCACGATCAAAACTGAATATTTCGTTCTGCTATTGATTGGTTTAAAAGTAACATGATTTATAATAGAAACCATCGGATCTAACATGTTGAATTGGCCAGTTGGGTCCAATTCTTACAAGTATATTAAGAATTTGTTTCTGCGACCTAAAATTAAGACTCTACTCAAATTTCCAATTCTTATGTCATATGCTTCATTAGTTTGAAAATGCTGTAGTTTTTCAAAATTTGCTATGATTTAGGTGTTATTAAAAAGCTTTTGTGAAAGAACATTCAAATTACTATTTGGTAAAAGTTTTATAAAATTTGCTTACTTGGTGTGATTTTTATTTTTATTAGTAATAATGTTTGGTAAATATTATTGTAAGCAGTTATGCATATTTTAAATTACAAAAATAGATATTATAAGAGTAAATAAATGATTTTAAATTTGAAAAGGATAATAATTATATTTAAAAGAATTTGCTAAGTTAAATTTATTTTTTTTTGCTTAAGTTTTTTATTTTTTTATTTCTTATTTTAAGAAAAAAATTCAAAAGCAAGTTAAAAAAAATCAAAAAAATAATATTTAAAACACAATACTTAAAAAAAATGTAAAAATTGTAAAGAAAATGTTAAAAAAGGGTACAAAATTAAAAAAAATACAAACTTTAAAAATACAAACAAAAATAATTAAAAATATATATAAATAAATAAACACATGTATATACCAATACATCCAAATGTCACTTGGAAAAAAACCAAACTTCAAAGATGTTCAAAGTGTTTTAGACGGTTCATATTTTTACAATCATAGCAGTTTTGAAAAGCATCTTCCAAGATACTTCTCAAACACCTCCAAAATTTTTTTTATCGAAGATAAATTTGTAACTTGATACCATACCAAAAAGCTATATATTCACAAACTAGCCAAATCTTACACCTTTAAGAAGTCATTTAAAATTAGAGCGAAGGAGAGGAATCAATGCGTTGATAATTCAATAACGATGGCTGCTGATTATGACTGTTAAGAGCAGTGCACAGATCAGTTGGATGGTTGCAGGTCAAACCTCCCTGAAAACTCACTTGAACAGAGAAGGGCTTCTTACCACCTGAATCTAGCTGTGACGGCCTATAATGCTCTGAGGAGTTGATCTGATGTAGTTTTGTCTTCAAATATGGCAGATTGAAGATGAAACTGGAAGCCATTGGTACAGTTTGGTCTGATCGTAAGATTTTCCCAGCCTCAGGTGAGCAACTGACCTCATGAGTTGGACATTGTGCAGTTATATTTTCAGAATCACTCCTTATATGATCCAAGCCCGGATTTTGAAACTGCCTTTTATCTCGAATGAAATTTGAAACATCTCTTGTCTGTAACTCACATTTGTTTTCGAACCTTGATTTTAACAAGGTTAGAGGATGCTCTATAGCTGATTCTGACAGCTGTACCCGATTAGTTAACTGGGATTTGTCCAATGACAACCTTGCAGACTTGTTGCCTGTTTCTTTGGACCCATCAACTGAGCAACTTAATTTATCAGCAAGAGCCCTTGGGTAATAAAAACTAGAACAGTAACTCTTCTCATTATACACTTTATCACACCCAATGGAAATCCTTTGACTTCCCTGAATATTCCCTTGTAAGGGACTATGAGCATTCCCTCTGCCAGCATTTAGTGTCCCTTCCACTTTAGCATGATCAATATCATCATTAACATAAGCTGTTTCACCTCCACTGGTATTCTCAAAATTAATCCTGTCACCGGGCCTTCTCATCTCGTCAGAAGGATGACCAGGAAACCAGTTCAAGGGATTCTCAGACTTCAAGGCAGTGTCTGTATTTAGAGTATTAGGTATCCATGCGGCAGAAGAAGATCCTGTATGAATTTCACATCCAAGTAACTTCCTCCTGACTATATTTTGGGCTGCTTGTCCTAAATCTTTAACAAACAACATCAAGCTTTCCCTGTAGCCAATATCTTGCTGATTAACCTATACAAAGAAAAAAAAAAACAGAAATAACTATGGCAAATAAATGCAATCTAGAATTTTTACACTCTACTACTATGTCCACGTATAAGACAGAGAGCAAACAAGACTCACATGCTCGAGCCGTTTCAATTTACCATAAACAGTTGGAAATATTGACTCATCCTCACCAAGGGACAGGGAAGGTCTATAAGTACAGCGCTTATCGACTTCAAAAGATTTATATCTTCCACTGTCTCTAGCACCTGATAAATAAGAATTTTTTTTGGGGAGGGGGGTCAAAAATAAGAATTAGTTAAACAGTCAGTTTTACATTTTATAACATCAAAATACACAAATCAAGATTAAATAGTGCTTTTGAGCTATGGAAGCATAAGAAACTTCAGAGCTAAGCTTTGAAAAAAGTCAGGAAGTTTTTAAAAACTTTGGATGTACAACTTTAGAATGTCAGAGGAGGTTCCTGAAATTCAGATTAGCTTGTAGAATTTCAAACTGAGCACGATATTACAGAATTAAATGATAACTATGGTCCACAATAACCTAGACAAAAAGCTAGGTTTTTATAAATACACATTGATGATATCGAAAGCCTTCTTTACTTTTTGGCTACCACATAGTAATCAACTGGAAAAGCAGCCTTTAGATTCAACACCAAAGGAGACAACAAAATATACTTATCATACCAGATATTCCCTCTTACCCATTGGATCCTCAAGATCTCTAGCATCAACATGCTTAGCAATTTCGGATCGCCCATGATTTGACTTGAACTTTTTCCTGCTTGATATAGCATGGGAAGAACATGGCATGATTTTTGAGGACACACCAATAGTTGATTCACTGAATTTTACGTTTGTTTTTGTTGAATCCCTAAAATCTCCATGGTTTCTCCTACCAACTCTTGGTCTTGTTTCTGAGAATTCCAATTCAAAATTCCCAGGATTGGATTTTAAAACATTGAAAACCTTCTTAGCTAGCTCATTTATTGCACGAGCCTGTAAAATGAAAGGGTTTGATAAATAACAGATTTTATAGTAACAAATTGACACTACAAATTTTACAAGTATCATATGCCATACCTGCCTGAAATATATGGTACCAGAAGAATTAAAATGCATTGCATTGTTGAATATAAGAAAAACATCATGCTGCATAATGGTTCAAAAATCATGTGTTAGATAACAAACATGAAAGCATAAAATGAACTGAGTGATTGCAGCAGTGTAGGCATCCACGTTTGCTACTAACTGGTGTAAGATTAATATGGAAAAATCACATAAGCATCTACAGTAAAATGAAGGTCTCAAACCTCAAATTGTTCTAGACTCTTATACATCCCTTCATGTAGTTTAGCTCTCATGGTGCCAAAATCCATAGGCTCTTCAATGATTTCGTAATAATCCTCAACCTGGCACAAAATTCCATAAACAAAGTAACTTGGAGAGGGAAACCCATGTCATATCCTGTCCGTGATATATTATGATAATTATGACTACACACCTCTTTTGGATCAACTGGTTCAGCAAATATTTCATAGGTGTCTCTCCTGTATAATATAAAATATCAATACATGCAAGAAGTACTGAGTTTGTAATATTATATTCAAATCAAAGAAGACAACTAAAATTTTAAAATTGTAGTAGAACATTGATAAAATAATCAACACCTTTGTAAAATGTTAAGGACAAGTTCAAGTATGCGTTTCTCTGGCATAAAAGTTGCAGAAGGCAAGTTTGGTGGTTGATCTGATACAAGCAGTAAATGCATTAGGAGTGACCATTCGCAGTTTCAGATAAAATTACGAGGCCAAGCACTATAGGTAGAAATTTTTTCATGTCCATGGCCACCTTAGTTTTATGGTACATATGAGATGTAGATTATGAATTATAGGCTTATAGCTTAATCCAACGTTAAAGATAAGTGGGTTGGAAGGACAAATCTTCAGAGAAGCCAAAATCCTTACCACTTTTCTTTTGAATATCTTCATCATCAGATTGTTTCCCACCCTGCAAATTGTTTGAATGGATTGTGAACCCAGCGTAACTGAAGATAATGAAGGCATGGATAATGCAGACAACTCTTTGACAAAATTTTAAGAAAGGTTCATGATAAAACGTATGAAGAACAACCATCATCAGACCCCTTCTTTGGTTCAATTAATGTCAAGGATAAAGTATATTTCAAGCAATTATAATTCAAATTAGCATCTGCATTAAATTCCTGTTGTAAAGTAGCTAATGCTGTAGTAACCTTCATAGGACAGTAATCAACTGGCACAATCTACCATCTTAGAATACGCCCACGCCAATGATAGGAAGAACAAAAGATTACAGAAACAAAAGAATAATAATAATAATAATAATAACAGAGATATAAGCAAAGCATATTCCAATTAACATGCAAACATACATACACACGTAGATTAATATACTCAAAATAGATTCACGCAGATACAAAGAAAGCGAGTAAAGAGCTACAAATACCGCAGTGCAAAATAATTCAAATGATAAAATGATTACCCAAATTCTTATTAAACCAAGAAGGGGAAAAAAGGAAGAAAAGGGAAAAAGTAAAACCTGCTTCAGTGGAGATAAAACTGAAGATGAAGCTGTCAATTCTTCAACTGGCCTTAGTTTCCTCTTCTTTCTACCCCTAGTCCGGAACGCTGGTCCCTGACCGTTATCCAACTGGCGCTTCGTTTTTTCTATGCAAGTACTCGCTTTTTTGGACGCTGAGTGTACAGGGGGGTCACCCTCGCGACTTGACCCTGACCCATGGCCCCGCCACGCTTCCATTGCAGATATTCGCGGACTCCTCCTCTGCCCCTCTTTCAATATTGCTTTTTGTAATTTTCTACCATATAACTACAAATCGTCAAATCCCACAACTTTTATTTTTGCAAAACGATAAATGCATAAAGAAAACTTGCATTGGAGAATTTATCACACATCATTATCAGGCACAAAATGGAGAATGACTTGCTTGAACACTAAACCCACCTGGTCATTGGTACAGAGATGAAATGACCAACTTCTAGCTATGGATGAAAAATGTATCCAATAAGAAGAGAATGTAAACAGGTAAAGAGAGTGAGTGGGAGAGATGAAGATCACAACGCTTTATAAAAATTGAGGGGAAAAGCTAGATATAATGAAGAAGGTTAATGGTGTTTACATGGTAGAGCTTGCAAATGGGATGTTTACTGCATTTGAGAGATATGAAATAGCCAAACCAGGTACTAATATTAAAACCCCAAATGTGGTTTAATATGCTTCCCATTTCAATGGTTGAGACTTGAGAGCCATAAAGTGAAGCATCAAAGGAAAGAAGAATGTGTGGAGCAGAGATTGTATAAAGCATAAGCAGAAGGCGAATTAAGACGACGATAATCTTGCAATAATGTGAGGCAGGGCCGCAGCCCGCAGGGCAGGAAATTTTGTTTCAAGGTTCCTCGGTGTCAAGGTTGGACACTGTCTCTGTCAGTGTCAAACGTTAAACGAAAATAAAGTAATAAACAAACCAAATGAAGAAAGAAACGGACGAATTTTCCATGAGACTTGTAAAAGACCATGGATGAAATGAAACTGCCACTACAGAGAAACTATTTCCCTAAATTACTTTTATTTCCAGATCTTCCATTTTTTTTCCTTTTTCTTTTCATCCATTTCTCTGGATTTCCTGCTATTTGTTTTGGGCCGCTCAAAGCTGGTGGGCTTGGCCTCACCTTAAGGGAATCTCTTTTCACAAAAAAAGAATATGTTTGGAAGATGGGTAATGGAAGGAAGGGGATCAATTCTTTCTATAATCTTTTAATTTCAAATTAATGTTGGGATCAATACTATTTCCATCTTTTTACAATACTCAAGTCACAAATACAGTTAAATTGTTAGGAAATCTTTAAATGTGTACATTATGTTTGAATCCTCCTTAAAATTGATGGCAGTAATTAAAGGCTTAACTCCATGAGCTCAAGTTATGTTTTCTATGCAAAAATACTCACAAAGGTTGATCAAATATCTATTATTTATACTAATATATATACTTCACAAATATATTAATTTTGTTATAAAATTTTTTTGTTGCCCTTGAATTATATTTTCACGTCGTTTAATATTTTAATTAATTAATAAAAATATTCATAATCAACTCTCACTCATTTGAAAAGTAAAGAGAAGGGTATAATTTTTTATAAAATTTAAAAATTTTATTCTTATATTTTATTATTTATGATATAAAATAAAATAAAAATAAAAATGTAAATTGACATACATGTTAAGATAGTATATATATATATATATATATATATATATATATATATATATATATATTGAAAAAGATAATGAGTAGTTAAGAAAATGTAGCTCAAAATTTAT
>JASKGM010000013.1:5399953-5423991 GCA_034509205.1 Ceratonia siliqua | reverse complement strand
AGCGTAGAAAGAAGTGAATGGCGTGGCAGTTAGGACTTTACTTAAGCATAGAATATGAATGCTTTGGCTATCCTATCCTTTCACTAAGATGCTTTCGTCAAAGAAGCTATCTTCTTCCTAGTTTTGTTGGAGGAAGGACTGACTGAACTGAGTATGAAGTAGGTCGTCGAAAGAGGCCTAATAAGACTCCTTCTTCTAGGATTTTGCCTAGTTAATACAGAAAGAAAAGTCTCATTTCCTTTCCTTCAATGGACAAGAAAGCAAAGGCTCGATACCTTCTATTTCCTTCTAGTCTAGCAGCATCCTTGGGCACTCATCAAGTACTCCAACTATACTATAAGAGGCAGATTTGATTGGCTTGGTGGAAACTCAAGTGAGGAGTGGAAAGGGTCAAGTAATGGGAAGTGAAGTTTTGCATGCAATCCGCGTAAAAAATTGATAGTAACACCTCTCAAGTCAACAACATGACCTGTAGTTGGATCTGGAAGACTAATGCTTTCCCTAAAATGAAATTCTTCCTGTGGCCTTGCTTTCAGGGTCGGATAGCCACGAGAGAACTTCTTTGGAAAAAGAGACATCATAGAGTTGCCTTCTTGTCCTCTTTGCCACGACAATATTGAACTCTTATTCATATTCTTCGAGACGGTAAAGTGGCTAGGGATGTTTGGAATGCTATTCACATCCCCACAACTATGGGTATGCAAGAGGATCTCAAAGCTAAAAGCATAAAATAGTGAGGAAAATATTAGTACATTAAAGAAGTTGAAGACATCATACATTGTAAGCAAGGGTGATGTATAAATCTGATGTACCAGCCCTCGTGAATAAGTTTAAGTGGAATGCTCTCCCATTCCCACCTATCAATATCAATTTTTAAACTAGTACGATTGGCTAAACTCATTTTTAAAGATTTAAGATCAGACTATGACTTAAAAAATTAAAGCTCAAATTTAAGTAGGTTTATTAGGACCAGTCTTATTTGGACTTAACTTAAGAAAGGCTAAGCCACTTGAATTTTTTTTTAATAATTTTTTAATTTTAATTTTAAATAGTATATAAATGTATTATAATATTAAAAATATTATTCTTTTTAGATGATAAATGATGATTTAAAAGACTAAATAGGTATAATACCAAAAATAGATTCAAATATCATTATTGAAGATAATTGATAGATGTTTTAATTTATAATATTAAGTTAGGATAATTTTATTATATTATTATTAGTATTATTTAATTTTTATTTATTATTTATTATGGATAATTTATTTTTGTTGATATATACTTGTTTTGAATAATTAAGAATATATTTAAAGTTGACTTTTGTGATTCATTTTTGTGCATTTTATAATTTTTTATTAAATTTTTTAATTAAGCCTTTTTAGGCATGCTTGGGCCCTAAAACTTTATAAAGTAATATTAGAGCCTTCAAATAGAACTTCAACAAAAAATAGGCTGAGCTCAACCCATCTCATTTTACTTAAATGCTTCCTTTCCTACTTTGAAGTATTTTATACTGCAGAGTAGGTTTTTAAATTTTTTAATTTGAATTTTTGAATTTTTTTATAATTTTTATTTGAAGAAATAAGTATAAATAATTTTTTAAAAAAATCAAAAAAATAAAAATTAGGTGCTTTTTAAATTTTATTTGTTTTCTTATTTTGTTATTTTGAATTTTTTTAAGTATTTTATTATGAAATTTTTTCAATTTTTTTTATTTTTTTTAAATTTTTTTAAATTCTTCTAACTTATTTTTTAAAATAAAAATTATAAAAAAATTAAAATTTTAGTTTAAAACTAGAATTTTAAAAATTAAAAACCTACCCCTGAGTAGCAATACGATAGTTTTCCCCTTCTACTTATAGCTTAAGGAGGGCCAAGCAATAATGATCTACCTTATGAGATATGGGGGCAATTGCCCCCACAATAATTTGTTTTTGGTAAAATAATGTGTAAAAAAAATTTGTTGCCTCCACCTAAGCCAAAGTCTCACCACTCAGCTATGCTAAACTAATTTCTTTTAGATAGAATTCTTAAGTATGTGCTTAATTTTTATATCATTTTTATCTTAATGTTATGCTAGCTTGTGTTTTATTTCTTTTTTTATTAGAATTTTTATCTATTTTATTTAATTTTTGTTCAAGAATGAATAAAGTAAAAAAGATAAATACACTAATCAACCCCATTTTCGTTTCATCTAACCTCTGGTCATTTTTTTTATTTTTTACTATAATTTATTTTTTACCCTAACTTGTCAAAATTTCTGGTCGCCAACTCGTTTTTGACAAGTGCTACTCCCACCTATCTTCCATCCTAATCCTTTTGTTTTGCCTTTCACTCTTGCCCAGCCCTTGTGGCTGTGGCCCAACATGTTTCTGCTAATCACCCAAAAGTATAGAAAAGGAAAAGTGCAAATTCTGGGAGTATAACAACTGAACGCTCGTCTTTGACTGCTTTGGAATTAGTTGTCAATAGCATAACAAATGTGTGCTATTGCCTATTGGAACAGCTTTGCTTCGCTGGCCGTCTTCCCAGTTGTTACTTGTTACAAACCCTCCAGGCTCCAGGCTCCAGGCTCCAGGCTCCAGGCTCCCATCTCTGTATCGACAAAAATCCAAACAAACACTAAATTAATGATATTGATATGAGTCATTTGTAAAACTTTTTTAATTTAATATTTCCCAATATCAAATAAATAAACAAACCTATGTGTCTGTCACATTATAAAAAGAAAAAGTGGGGCCCGGCCTCATTTCTATTTGCTAAGAATCCGACGTTAACCCCGGAACCCACCCACCAGTTACATTCTTGACGTGTCTCTCTCTCCCTCCCTCTCTTCTCTTGTATTTACATTTGGATTAACAAACGGAAAGAGTTCGTTAGGAGTTCAATCTATCCGATCGTGCCTTCCTCCTTCCGTCGTGGTGGTGGTGGTGGCTGTGCCTGTGCCTGTGCCTGTGCCTGTCTTGACCATACTACAACAACACAATGGCTTACAGGAGGAGGCAGGGAATATCCAGGTCTTCCACCTTCAAAGAAGAATTTCATCTTCCATCCGATCAAAACAACCTCAATCCTCCTCCCGCTTTGTTCCCTTCTTATTCATTTTCTCCCTCCTCCTCTTCTTCATCGTCTCTCGCTGCTCAGGCCATCAAAGCTTCCGCTGCTCATCGCGATTCCCCCCTCTCCTTTACTTACGGAAACTCTGCTTGTGCCTCTGACCATCTAAGATCCAAGGTTCAATTCCCTCCCTCTTTGTTCCCCGCCTCTAATTTTACTTTTACTTCTTTACTTCATTCTCATTTGAGTACATTCATAATGGATTAAAACACTATTCTTCATGTTCTGCTTTTTATTCCAATTTTCCTGTATTTATAACGAATTCCTTTTGGTTCTTTTCATTTCATATTTTCCTCTGTGGATGTGATGCAAATGCAGGGCTTTGACGCATATGAGGATGCTTCAGGTAGAGGCGACTCCAAGTCTGGTTTTTGGGGAGTCCTGGCTCAGAAAGCTAAAGCAATTCTGGAGGAGGATAATTTGTTATCCCCGCAACAAGAGGTGTCCGACAGCATGAGATCACCGTCGTTTAATACCTCTAATGGTGGCCAGGTGATTATGTCTTGTTCTACGCAGAGATGTCTTGATTTTGATTTTGATGTCGTAAACTGTGTGTTGTGGTTGTACCCCTTTTACTCACTTGGACTCGACTTGTGTATTTTGGCATGCTTCCCTTCCATTTAACAGTTCAAGCAATCATATCAATTACCCGGGACTTCTAGGAAAATAGACAATCCTAGACTATGGAAGGGCTTGGATGCAATCACCTCTTCCCTCAATCAACTAGGAGACACGTTTGAGAAAGCTTTTGAGGTAACTCTATTATTCGTCCATCCAAGGATCTGCTTACTTCTCGAGAATTTTGTACATCAGAGACTCGTGTCCCTGACACATCCTAGGAGTCGTGCTGATTTTCCTTCAATTAGATAGTTCTTGATTGCTCACTTATGAGGTATGAGTTAATATCACTTTCTGCAATGCTTCTCTTTTCTTTTCTCAGGAAGGTCGAACAATTGTGGAGAGTAAGACTGCAGACCTGAGGACACAAATCAAGCGAAAAGGAAGCAGTCCTGAGAACTCAAATCAAGTTTCAGGTGTGAGGAGTGTATGGAAGCAACCAGCCGAATCGCAGAATCCAAATTACCATGAAACTCAACTCAAGGCATCTCGCGACGTAAGGTGGCAACTGTGTAATTGTGATTCATGCAGTGATGCAATGTCATATAATTGCAGTTGCTAACATATATTTGAAGATAGTAGGAAAGTTGTTAGTTCGATGTCATATGATTCATTCAAATTCTCAGTCCACACGACACATTCGACTCATGGTTGAAGTTTAGAAGAAAGGCATGCATATATGAAAAGCAAAACTGTGCTACTTTTATGACCTCACACTCCCTGTGATAACATATTCTCATTCTTGCTTTACTTGTACTTCTGTTGATCGTGATTCTGAATATTGAGTTTTAAATTATTTTGGGTTTCTGATGGTTGTTTATGTGACCTGACGAGCTTAGTTTTCCTTTGCTTCGGCCACAGGTGGCAATGGCAACAGCAGCCAAAGCAAAATTACTTCTTCGTGAGCAAAAAACCGTTAAAGCAGATTTAGCTTTTGCTAAAGCACGGTGTGCTCAACTAGAAGAAGAAAATAAGTTACTCCGGGACCGGGAGGGAAGTGAGCAGGGACAAAACGGTGCTGATGATGATCTGGTAAATTACGTTCTTGTTCCTTGTATCAGTGAAAGAATCTTAAATTGAAATTGAAACATCGACTTATTTTCTTCAAATTTAGTGGGTTTTTTCCCCCTAGTAGATGCTTATGTTAAGTGTTCACCATGCATCTCAAACTGTCTAGCTACTTGCAACTATATGAACCTTCTGTTATTTAAACAAGTTTATTGGAGGAGAGTGAAACAAAGATAAGATTATTAGTTTGAACTTTAGCTCTTACGTTTTTGTGATCACAGATACGGCTTCAAATGGAGACACTTTTGGCAGAGAAGGCTCGTTTGGCCAATGAGAACGAGATATATGCCCGGGAAAACCGATTCCTAAGGGAAATAGTGGAATACCACCAACTGACGATGCAGGATGTGGTGTATCTAGACGAAGGCATGGAAGAAGTCACTGAAGTTTACCCTACGACTACCAATGGAATCCCCCCGGTGCTGTCTATCTCTTCACTGTCTACATCACCATCACCATCACCTGAGGTTCTGCCATCCGGAAGTCCACCAATGGCAAAGGAAATATTTTCTGTGCCTCAAGAGAATATGAGTACGTCAGGGGCTGAGGCTCCACCTAGCATCTCAGTATCTGATGATGAGCCTGCTAAATGATCTCCTTTATAGGTTAGATGTGGTTATTGAAGATATCCGTGGTAACATTTTTTCACTTGTGGGCTTGTGGCAGTGTGAGAGAAGAAAAAAAGAGAGGGAGGGAGGGGGAGTGTTCCCAGAATACAAATTTGTTATTCATTTATGTAAGTAACTTTTCCGTCAGGGTTGGGTTGGTTTAGTCTTTTTGTTGTTATTTTTCCCATGTCTTGGCTGGTCAACAAGTCTCAGAAATTTTTTACGTTCTGGACCTATTACGAGTGTGACAAACTTCAATGAAGGAATGAGAAAGAGTTTGTTTTCATCTCTCGAATTCCCAGTTGTATTTGAGCATAATATTTGTCTCCCCTTCTTGGGATGACCAGCAAATAACTATGCTTTCCGGCTACGTTTACTCTTATTGTGGGCATGTGGCTCAAAGCCACCCTTAAGGACCCTATACTGAGTAGTACTCGGATAAACAAGAGCAATATTTGATTTTCTAGAGCCTGAACTTTCAATTAAATTGACTGAATTTGGAAACAGTTTTGAAACTCAACTTAAACTTTTCAAATTATGGCAGGACCACATCATGGTTTTATAATATGACCCTTGGTCACTAAACTAGACACCCATGCCTCGGTTAGTTTTTTTTTTTTATATTTTTTTTCTTCTTTTTTTAATTGTTTCCTTTTGTATTTTACTCTTTTTTTACCTTTTCTTTAATTTTCACTTTTTTTTTTCATTTTTTTAAACATTATGTTCTAAGTTTTTTTTTAAAAAAAATTTAACTTTCTTTTAAATTTTTAAAATTTTTTTCTTAAATTCTTTTGATTATTTTTTTAGAATAAAAATTATTATAAAAAATAAAAAATAAGGGGTGAGTATAACTTGGCGAACACCTAAACTATTACTGCAGGTTATGGTCTACTAGACTTTTCATGCTGTTACTTTCATACCGCACCTGCCCTATCACCAAAATTCAGTTGTCAATTTCAGTATCAATATTGTTCAATTATCCATCCGTGAGCAGTCCCAGTGATAACTTGCATCGGGCTGCCAGGCTATCGGAACTGGCACCAAAGAATTCTTCCTCAAGCTTTTTCCCCAGGCAACCAAATGTCGCACCAAAAATTTATCTTATGAAATGGAAGGTTGAATTGAAATCTGATCATAACCTCCTCATACTCCTTTCCCTGCGTTTCATAATCCAAAATATAAAGGAGAAAAAAGCAAGAGAGCTGTCAAAAGTTGCGACTGCTACGCTTGATTTACACTATGACGACCTCGCTGTACAATTCGGAGAAAGGGTCCAGGAGACTCACAAGAACATTATCATATTTAATTAATTCTTCAATTAGCTTCCTCTAGATTACAGGGCATTTACATACACATATCCTAGTACTATTATATTATATAAACAGATGACCAGTTCAATTACTGCATTGATCTTTTCATGTAGTGCCCACAAATGCCTCCCGTGAATGTTACATGTGCTAATGTATGGACCAGGACAGCTGCTTTGAAGAATAAAGCTTCAAATCAGAAAAGATTTCCGGCTTGTATTATATGAATTCAGAATAACTGGAAAACCAGACTGGTAGAACCATCGCCAAATGATCTAAGATCTGCAGGTTTTACCAGAGCCCTGCACAATGGGCAGGTCCTTTCCCTCTCAAACCTGGCAAAATAAGATCAGGACTCAGGAGCCAACATAAAAAAAAATGTAGCAACAAATTGAACACATTGAACACAAGTCCTTCCTTAAGGACATGATGTAACAGATTATGGGAAAAGTTTCCCAAAGACAATATAATACTAGTTAATCTAGATATCACAAATATGAAGTTGTACAAAAACCAGAGGAAGGGTCAAATGATATCTAAGACTACGCATGAGGACCACAAGATCACACTATCACATACCAGCAATCATCTATGAACGCATTTAGGTAGCAAATTCAACTAAAAATCAGATGGCAATAGCAGATCATTACGCAGAACAACAGATAAGGATAACAGTAAAGGAGGCATTACCATTCTGATACACAGTCTTCACAGAAGATGTGTTTACAACGAAGTAAGACTGGGGCATGCATCTTTTCTTGGCAAATAGCACAAAGGTCGCTGACTGCATTGAACTGCACGAATCAGATAAATAACTTAATATACATGGACAACTTGGTGAACCCAGGAATCATTCATCCAGGAGGGAACTCTGAAGACACTGGATCATAATAGGAAAACAAGATTGACTTTTATTAATTATGATGATATTTAATCCTTATATGTAGTAAACTATAGAAAATAGCAGCCCAGTAGTAAATTAACTGAATGAACAACCATTAGTCAAGAATAGCTCTCTTCTACCCCAATTCCAGCTCCAACTAAGGTTTCGGAGATTAATTAACAGTAGAGAAAACAGATCAGCATATTTTGTGGGGATATTTGCAAATTCTGCCAACTTGACTAACGAAACCAGACTGAGGTGAAATTAAACAATGGTTAAAACTTTAGTGAATAACTGAACTGACCAACTACAAAGTCTAGCGATAATCTGTGGAGGGCATTCAAGCTACCTGCTCAGATGTTGCATAAGCCCCATAGTGCACTTCTTTATGTGACAATGCCTTCACTGCAGCAAAGAAGGATTGCACCTGACAACCACCACATACATAAGAGAATTGAAAATATAGGGGCAGAATATAACAACAGCTAAATGCATAACCATACAACCACAGATAATTAAAACTAATTAAGGAAGCACTTCATTTTATTTTTTTGATAAAGTAAGAAATTACATTAGAAATAAGAATAAAGAAGCAATTGATTAGGGGACAGCTTTATGACTTCATAATAGTTTGAGACTTCTCACCTATATCTAGTAATTTAACAGACAGAAATACACAAAAAGCATTTTGAAACTTCTTGTTCGTTTGGAAGAGCCTTCTCTTTTTTTTAAAAGTACTCTAGCGGTTTCCTGGAGGTGCTAAAAGAGCTCTTCCTTACATAAAGGAAGGTAACAGGACTGTTTCACATTTATTTAGTTTAACAGAAAAATTAAGTTAACATACAAGGACGAAAATGATAACAGCATGCATGAAGCTGAAAAAAACGAGTTGCATGAAGGACAGATGATTGAATGGGTCAAAGGGGCCAACTTTAAGTACTCGAGTAGAAGATTGAGGAAGCTGGGTGAAGCCAAGAGGTAACTCTTCACACACGCAAAAGATTGAAGAAAATAAGTAAATCTACAACATAAAATTTAAAAGACTAACGCACCTTTTCAACAACAGATGTGAGCTTAAATGTTAGATATAATCCTGTCATCAATGATGAAAAGAGGCTTCCATATTCTTTGTTCAAGAAAAAACGATACCATACTGGTGTTGGCAACAAGGCACGGTAAAGAAGAAGTAGGTACTCAACCAGAGTCAGCATTTGCCCCTGTCAAATAAATGATACTACAGTCAGAACGTGCTAACAAGAAAAAAGTAATGGAGATTCTGAACCAAAACTCACGAAACATTACAAGCGATAGTAGAGGCATGTTGGTTATAATTTATAAGGACTTAGAAATAATCCATTTAAAAAATTTCCCCGGCTTACACTATGTTTTCCCCAAAATATATAAAGCTAAGATTCAATTGGCCCTAGTGCTTGATAATTTATTACCTCACCTGCTTACAATAATTTCGGCCTCTGCTGTTCTTGTAATACATCAACAAAATACACTTGAATGCCATTCCTGCCTGGCGGGCCAAAGCATCTGAAATTTGTTAGAAGATAGCAAGACAATAAGAATAAATCTCCAATGCAGTTTCAACCAGAGAAAAATTTGCATAATCTGCAACTAGTAAGAATTCGCACCACAGAGAATAGCTCTGCATATGCATAAGTAATCACAGGGTAATTGCACACCGTATATCAGTTTGCCAACATACCCAAAAAAAAACATAGTAAAGGGGCACTAATCATGATTGATAATGCATGAACAAGGAGAACAAGCTATACATACTGATAAAATACCTCTGCCACCATTAATAGAAGGAAATATTCTCTAAGAAAGGAAATCAAGTAAGCACTAGAAAAGACAATTTCCAATTGGAAAAAAATTGAAAGGAAATGTCCGCAGCTATGACGTAGAGATGATTAATGGAAGCACCAGAAAGTAAGCATTAAACTAAGATACCAATATTTAAATTCCTTTCCTGCATACTTTAAGCAAAAGTCAATTGCAAGTTCTGAGGCAAAAACAGCATAGCATGAGCATTTGCCAGCAGTAAATGTAAAAATACAATATTATATTGTGAGAAACTTAGCCAGTAAATATTGGGGAGAAACACACCATTCACCATGATGATGAAAATAGCGTGCCAGAAAGGAGGTATAGTTTTTGGAGGAAGGAAGACCAATGGATGTAACAGATCATTATTCTGACACCACCAATAAACACCAACCACGTGCAGTGCAAATGCAAGAGAAATGCCAATTAGAACAGGGACTTTCCTCTCTCCCTGCAGAAGCGAATAATAGACATACTTAGTAAACAAGGAAAACTTAAATTGACAAGTTCCACATCCCATTAAAAGAAATGCAGTCGCATGAACTACCGCACCTTCAGAGCTGTCTGCTTCCGCAGAATGTCATTTGACTTAAAAAGGATGGCAGCAACCCAAATTGTTACAAAAAAACCTGCAACTTGAAGACCTTCACAGATCACCTACTTGAACAATGATTAAAGTAAACTGAATGAACTAATTTAGCATACAATTGACTATTAAAATTTTAGATTCAAGACATTCTTCTATTTTGGTAGAATATGTTGATTCATAAGCGATATGAATAACAATTCTCAATCCTTCTAGAATATTGGTATGACAGAAGCAATATGCAGAGCAGAATCTAAAAGTTACAGTTACAAAACAAAAATTTAGCTCACAAGGTAGCAAGACCAAGTGCCTCAGATTGGGGTGGGCAGGGGTAAACAAAGGATTAAACAAGTGTTGGTGAGCTGATTGGACTTGTCAACCACACTTGAGAAAACTCTAATCAGAAACTCCTTCAAATTAGCTGTGCTGCTCACTTTGCGAAAGGAGATAGTCCATGATTTATACTTGTTTGATTTACAATACACCTAGCAGAGATGAATACTCTAAACTAGGGAATATTTTTATAAGAGACTGACATAAAGAGAAAGCACTAAAAGATAATGAAACAGAGGAGCGTGTTAATTTAGTGAGCAAGGTATCAATCATCAGCAAAGTAACATGGCAACATAAAAGGAACAACAAGAGTCTCCAAGAACCAGAAATCATCTTAATTCATTTCTTTCACCGTCTGAAATCATTATTTGTTTCATAACAAGTTCAATCAACTACTTGACAGCCCTCACTTCAATCAAAGTACCAAACTTTATCACATGAAATTATCAAAGTAGTAAGTCTATCAAAACAGAACAATATACCACGAGCTTGAGAAACAGTAAGACCAAACATAAACCAGCTAATTCTCAGCCTGGCATTTTATAGTATGTATTCCACAAGTGTTCTTTTGTTTTTTTTCTTTTTTTACTGGGTCATTCATAGGAATTTTAATATGGCAAAGTTTACGGAAATCAAAGTTAGCAATTTTTCTAACAACGAAGCATGGGTCCATGATAGTAAAATGAAGTTGAGAATTGAGAATGTACCTTGCCAATGCTGCCGTATGAAGACAACCAACAATAGTAAAGAGAAGGGCAAAACCTGCTCAATCCAGCGAGCAGCCTGCTGAATATCGTATCTCTGGTAGGAAGAATCCCTAGAATTAGCACCAACTCCATCACCAGCCTCTGCATCGGAAGTTCCATTTACTGATTGAGAAACGCCCTCTCCTGCAACACGCTCAGTTCTTGAATCTTCCTGATTGTTCAAAGCTTGAGAGAGTGTTGTGGATGCCATGGGTTGCGCCGATACCGATACCTCATTTTGCGAGAGGACTTGCCTCACCTGGCCAACCAGCAAACCAGTCCCTTCCCTATCAATGTGTTGTTCCCCAGCCCCAATAATGCTAATGGAGACCTCCCCATCACTGGGGATTGCGGAAGGCTCCTCGAGGCGACTATGAATAGAATCACGGAATCCCGAGGAGAGCCGGTAGTTAATAAAGGGGTCATTTTCTTGGTGATTGAACCTGCTTCGCAGAATCCCTGAATACTCCAACAACAACGATAAGGGTGCCTGAATAATATTGGAAGCAGATAGGGTGCCGTATCTGGTTGAATTAGAAGTTGCCCGAGGAGAAATGATGTCGGGGCTGGCAGGAGACGCTTCCATACGGGTGAATGTCCTAACCCTAATCATGAAATGCAAGAATTCCAAGAATGAATGAACATTATACGTAGAGAGGAAGAGAGCAGTGGGATAGAAAACAAAAACGGTGTCGAAGCAAGAAAGTTTGGATAATAAAGGCGATGAAAATGAGAGTGACCTTGGGTGGAATCAAGGGGTATGCATTATTCCAGAAATTGCGAGTGTAAACCCTAATACGCGCAAGATGAAAGAATTTGTGTAGGGATGAAGAGAATAGAGAGAATGGGTATTGGGATTATTGGCGTTGAAAATGAGAGTGGCCTCTGGCTCTGGGTAAGGGAAGAGCATAGAGAAAGGACAGAAGACAAAAAGGAAGAAGAGGAAGGAAGATGAACGCGATTTTCAGCATTGCAATTGTAAGCGTTTGCATATTTCAGGTGTCGTATACAGAATTCCCAAAAATAAAAACGTCACTGTTGTTTTTGTAATGAATAAGGTAGAAATGCAGCAGCATCAGTTACTTGCAAAAGGTCCCCTCCTCTCCCCGTCATCCTACCTACACCCACTATGTATGAATAATGAATCAAAGCAAGAAAAATCTGGCGGAGCCTTCGTTTTTGCAGTGACATCAAGTTTTAACCAACTATGAAGGACGGAGTAGGATTTACAGTATAAGCATTTCTTGTTCCCTTCATTCTTCACTTGTTTTGTTTTTCAATTTAATTATGAGTACTTGCTTTCAAAAAAAATAACGTTATTTACCAAAAAATATATATTTCCAAATTGTGTATAATACGTTGAATGATTGCATTTGATTTTAACAAAAAAAGTGTTTAAGAAAACATTTGGTCTATTTTCATCTTGACCCGAACCAGTATCTTATATCATGAGAGGTATTTAAAATTTGTGTTTAATACGTTAATTTTGTATTTTATTATTTTGATAAAATGTTAATTATATATTTTTTATAATTTATAATTTTTATATTAAATATAAAAATCTTGAATATGTTAATATATTATCCTATGATATATAAGATATTAGTGTATCAAAAAGTTTCTAAGTAGAATTAGTTAATTCATATATCACCAAATATAAATTGTAATATTAGTGATAATGATTTGCGAAAGAGGAAGAAGAAATTAGTGTAAAAGTGGGCTGCAAAGTGGAACCCATTAAGAAATAGTGGGCCAGGCTACAACAAACACAAGGCGGCCTTTATTTCTCGCACGAACACAAAAATCTCACATTCTCTCGCCAGTGACCAGCCATATACAACTTTGCTTCTAAATACTCCTTCTTGGGTTTGGTTGTTTGTTAATAAAACAATGAAGAGTTCCATTTATTATAGCATTAAAAAGAAGAGATAGGGTCCATCCTGTGATTAGCTAATGAGTTTATATACCATCAAACCTCTAATGTGCAATATTGTAGATGTTCAGTCTATTAAACCCAACAAAAAGGTCCAACGGCAACCCAAACAAATCAAGGTCCATATTACACCCTATAAGTACTCTCCTCAGGTATGGCCAAAAGGACTTTTTCTACTTAACATCATACTCCTTGCTCAGACGAACTAACTTAGGTATCGAAGTGCGATTATCGTACCCGACCCCGGATATATGATAACAGGAACCGACCAGATCCAAGAACTGACCAGAATGCAGTCGAAGGTCCATTATACCGAACACAAACATCAACAAATATAAACTTTGATCAAACACATTACACATATTAATGACTTGTCTTCTTTCCAATCATTATTAATTTGTATGTTATTCCCTCCGTTTCAAATTATCTGTCGTTTAAGGTAATAGCACAAAAATTAAGGTAACTATTAAATAGCATCAATTCTAACAAAAAAATAATTATACTTGACTAAATTACCCTTATTAAAATTAACTTAAAATCTTGTTATTATTCTATTGAAAATAACAATAAATATGAGTAATATTAAAAAAATAATTATAAATAATTCATTTATAATGTAAAATAACAGATAATTTTAAACAAAATAAAACTGTTAAAACGACAGATAATTTAAAACGAAGCAAATAAAACTCAAACTTTAATCTTAGAATACTTGTTCCACAATTTTCACCACATCTCATTGACTCATTCCCCCCTTCCTAGTTCCTTCGGAAAATGATATACACATCACTTTCATTAAGACCAGCAGCATTGAATTGAATTGAATTGATTTATTTTGGTGAGGCCACCATCCTTAACATTATCCCAATTTCAAAGATAGTTGAAACTAGAGTTTAATAAATAAGATAGTTATATTGAAGGAAATACTCCGTAATAGTATAGTATTGGGTTTTGAATTGATAGTCGACCACTATTGAGTTGGACTTTCGGTTTGAGTGGACGGTATCACCTTTCTTAGAAACTCCATTAGTCCATAGGAAAAGTTGACTATTTAAGTTGGGCTCAACCGTGGGAGTCACGCCGTTGACCTTTTACTTCCTCTTCCCTAATCCCTTCCCATTCCCATTATCTGTCTATGCTTTCTTCTTCTTATGTCATGCTCGCCTCTCACCTCTCACCTCTCACCTCTCACCTCTCACACTTCATATCATACATTTTATTTTATATAAACAATCATTCAATTTTAAATTTACCTTTTAAAACGTAATATAAATTAAACTCATAACCAACTTTAATGATATTTACACGTTCACTTAATATCATTTTATTTTTAAAAAAATAAGAAGAGTTTTAAATATGATATTGTTACAATTCAAAAGAAAAAAATAACTTATCTTAATTATAATATACAGAATATTGTAATGGGTCTTTAAGAATATTAGGAAGAAAAAAAGTAAAAGTATAGAAAAGATAAAATTAAAAAGTTTTCATGATATTAGAATTGAAAATGATTTTGATAAGAAAAAAATAATGTGAGGTTAAGTAAAGGTAGGCTAAGGTAGGGTACGGATATTGGGCATTGAGAAAAGGAATGGGAGGTTCACATGCGGAAAGGCCATGTGCAGTTGGCGCATCCTAGCATATCGTGCGCATGTGTGGATCTTGTTTCTTTGTATTGTGCAAATAATCGCATTTGCAGCAGCAAGCGGTCAGATTAGATGAGCTGGCAACTCATATTTTTGTTATTGTTTATTCACAACACCCAAAAAAACTCCATTTTCTGATTTTTTTAATAAATTGAATATACTTTAAAATATTTTATTAAAAATCAATCTTATATAAAATTATTTATAATCAACTTTTTTTATAAAAATTTCTGGGAAGGAATACAGAATTCCGTGCCTCGCTTTTGGAATGTTTTGGAATGTGGCACTTTGTTACGCTCTCGGCTCTCTATTACAGGACAAGGTCTGCTCCCCACACCAACAGCTGTCAAGTTCGTGGCTTCAACCTATGACTTGCATTTACTAGTCCAACATGCCGCACTCCATCATTAATTATTCAATTTACCTCTATCTACCCTCTGCTCCTATGCAACAAACCAACACAGGCTTTTCATTCTAGTACTTTCTCATGGACGGATGCTTCCTTAAATGACGGGGATCACCATATATAAACATCATATTTAACATGTTCTTAAAACAGAAATATACTTCGTTTTGAACAATTCCTCATTATTTCTTTGTCTCTTGGTATTCTAGCCCCCCTACTTCACCAACAAGTTCTTGCTTAGCCGAAAAACAACCCACAAAACTATTGTACTAGTAACAATCAAAATTGACTCATTCCTTCTACCTCAACTTCTTTGTTTTCATCCCATTATCTTTTGATTTGATGCATGTGAGCGAAACAAGTAAAATACAATAAAGATGGAGTCTTTTTAGCAGTGCATTTAGGTGAGTGAAAACTGACTATAAGATTCAATGGGACAAAAAGAAATGACCACGACGTGAACTTTCCACACACTGAATCATTCATCAGTCATCACAAAATTGAGCTGTCATTGAAAAAAGTTGCATAAGACTCTCAAGTCTGTTGATGTTAATGGACTTCTTTTAATATCACTAACTTCAAAATAAAAAAGTTCACATTTTGATTGGATAAAAGAAAATTCGTTAAAAAAAAATTATTTTTGATAGCTTGATATTTGATATATCTTCATGGTTTCAGAAGCAGTTCTCTGCAGTCTGCAAAGGACAATGCTCTTCTGATGGAGCCACCAACTAGTATAAGTAGAACCCAATGTCAGTGCTTTGGAGCCACCTGGAGATGGAGGTGGGAGAAATTGGTATATATGCAAAAGAAGTAGGGTCAGTGCTGTCAAAAGGCTTCAAAGAATCATGTGGGGGTTTACCAAGTGTTTTTACATACCTGTAAATCATCTTTTTTGTTTTTCTTGGTTGTACTAAATATTTTTATACTCACAATTTCTATCATCAAAACTCACAAGCGTTTATATGGGGAAGGAAACGATTTTCCGTTTCACTTTCTTCCTCTTTCTCTCTCTCTTTCTCACACACACACACTCACTACCCTTCTGTCTTTTTTCTCGTTCCCACAGGTCCATCCCCAGTGGCCATCTAGGTATCTACAACTCTAGAAACTTATCTCCTCTCTATCAGATTTCCGTTTCTCACAGAATTGTTTCCAAGCAGTTGGTGTTTACCCGAACATAGCCTATTCTTCCATTATTCATTCGTTGCAGGCTCACCCTTCCCACCTATTCGCTACAAATAAAGAAATCTAGCATCCACCACTATCAGAAAAGGAGCTTCTTTTTCACGGCCATCTATCATTCTCATCACGAAATACGGCTTGTCCCCGTCTCTCTAAGTCATCATCCTCTAGATTTACCCAAAATGCAGGCTATTTGGGAACTATTAAGCCTCTGATTCTTCATTGACTGGAAATTGTTGCTGCCATTACTCCACTGATAAGGAGTGATGATTTTCTTGAAGATTCTGGGCTTCCAAGCGATCTTTTGCTGGGGGAAATTTGGAGTTCATAGTATATGTGTGTATCATTGCAGTGGCTTTTTGGTGGGCTGTGAATTTTGAGGTGCATGGTGTGTTCGGCTACAAGAGAAACTGCCCAAGAAGATACTTTAGGGCTTTCATCCGAAATCCTGTTCTCATAGCCGTGCAATAATCAGGTATTTAGTTGCCCCCCTTGTTAATATAACCAAATGAGTCGTGGATCTTGCTACTGAATCTGCGTTATTTTGCTTGATTCTAAATTTAGAAACTTGATAATAACTGGTTTCTTTTTGACCGTTTGAGTTTGAGGAAGAAGATTGAAGGTTTTATAATCAAATAAACTTTCTTCAAACTCAAATATTGCTTAATTACCCAGTTGGTAAAATGGCGAAGAATCAGGGTGCGTTCTGATTTTGTTGAGAAATGAAATGCTCAGAAGATTCCCAAGTCTTCAGTCTTTGGCCTTGCCTCTGAAAGCTTCTTTTACAAGGATTCCATTTCTGAAAGCGAAAAGCTAGTCTTGCGAGGGCGCAAGAGTTGCAACGGTTGAAACCTTCAAAGCTGCTTTATAGTGTCAGGAGAATATATTTCTTTATAAACCGTCCGTTGTTTTCATTTATTAGAGAAAAACGTGGTTCCTAAGTATAGATTTTGAAGTTTCTTGGAACAAATTTATTGCGTATCACTTAGCATTTCCGTTAAAATTATCTGGGATCGGAGGTGTTCAATATAATATTGGAGTTGACATCTGGGTATCTCCAAGGTGATACGGAGCGACATTGAGCTGAATTGCCAAAATTCCCAAAGCATCGATGGGGCTTCTTCGAAGTCTCGCGATGCTTGTACTTGTTCTGCTATACTTTGAACGACTGCCTCATGTCAAGGCCCAGTCTCCTACTCCTACTGGATCCTCGAGAAGCGAAGGAAAGGACCTAGATGCACTTCTTCAAGACTATGCTTACAGGGCTTTGGTTAAACCAAAGACAGGTACCATTTATGATGGGGTTGTTCCTTCCAGTTTGACTGGGATTAAGGTTGCAGCATTGAGGCTAAGGAGTGGCAGTTTAAGGAGAAAGGGTGTTAAGATGTACAAAGAGTTTGACATTCCTAAGGGACTTATTGAGAGACCATATGTAAAAAGGCTTGTTTTGGTGTACCAAAATTTGGGTAATTGGTCAACGAGGTACTATCAATTGCCTAATTATACTTATTTGGCTCCAGTGCTGGGACTGCTTGCTTACGATGGTTCAAATTTGTCAGCTACAAAGTTACCAGAACTGGATGTAAATGCATCTGGCGACCCCATTTTGGTTAAGTTCCAGGATGTAAAATCAGCTCCTGATGGTACCGTTGCAAAATGTGTTTGGTTTGATTTAAAGGGTTCCTTCAATTTCAGCAATGTAGCAGAAGGCAACACATGTTCAACTTACCAACAGGGCCATTTCTCTATTGTGGTTGAGTCTACTGCTCCTTCTCCTGCACCCAGTGCTGGTGCTCCAACAGGGTCCCTGGTACCTAATGCTCAAGGAGAGAAGAAGAGTAAAAAGAAAGTGTGGACCATTGTTGGGTCTGTCCTGGGTGGACTAGCCTTTCTGGTGGTGTTGTCATTACTAGTTTTGTGGGTGCAGAAGTACAAACAAAAGAAGAAAATGCAGCAGATGGAAAAGGCAGCGGAGGTGGGAGAAGCTCTTCATATGGCCTCTGTTGGGGATACAAAAGCACCTGCTGCAACAGTTACTCGAACACAACCAACTCTTGAACATGAATATGCACCCTGACACACTATTTTTGCACACTCCAGTTGCCGTTCCACTCATATTCAAGTACAAACTGTATTCAGAAATTCTTCTAATTACACATTTTTTTGGTGGTGTCGCTTTCCCCCCTTCGTTTGCTTAGGCTCGGTTTATAATGTTGGTAATATATGATTTTTATGTATATCTGCTATCTCTTTTATGATTCATTGTGGTGTGAATGTAGCAGCCCAAAGTGATTCTATATGTGATGAATTCACTTGTTCCATTGGCAAATGAATAAAAAATGTAGCAGCACATACTTCTTGGGTTATTTTTACTATTCTTTGTAAGTGGGTGAAAGTTGATAAATTGACATGAAAGTTATGGACAGAAAATGCTTATTCTCCCAGCCTCTTCCATTGCCTGTTCACTCTTTTATGTGAGGGAGACCATTTGAAATTGTCTGTGTTGGTAATGGTCTTCCTGATAAATGAGTTTGGGTAGGATGCAGTACTTAGAATAATTAAAATGTTAAAAAAACAAGGGAAAGGAACCAGAGAAATTTACCACAAAGAAAGCAATGGCTTAGATATGTAAGTATTTAAATAATCCCTACAATCATTGTTAATTAATCTTAGTCACTTTGTGATTTGTTTCCAATCCTAAAGAGATGGCACAAAAATACCAAGACTTGCTGCTGGCACTTTTGTGGTTATCTACCCCCGAAAGGGACATTGTAACTGAGGCAGGCACCCAAGTCTGGACAGGGTGTAAACCCTCATAATTTTGACTGCAATGACTTCTTCCCCTTCAACCTCCAACAAAAGAAAAAGAAAAAGAAAAAGAAAAAGGAAAAAGTTTCTTCCTTTTTTTCCTCATTCCATAAGGTGTGTATGTTTGACTACTTATAATAGGTGGAGTTGTTTACAAGGACCCTATGTCAAAGGCCATCCACATCAAGCCTCGATGTCGAAAGCATTGCAAGAAAAATGCAGCCAATTGTTCCTATTAATAATTTGCAGCTTCAAATTTTGTTGTCAAGACTTAAGATGACAGCACAGCACATGGCCAAGGAATCCAATTCTTGCCATGACTTTTACTAGTGAATCCGTCCAAACACCAATCTACATTTAATACTACTTATTTTCTCTTTCTTCTGTTAAGTGCGACGCTCTCTATCTTTCTGGCCACTTAATGACTGAAAAAGAGAACTTCAATGGCGCCAAAAAGCATTTGAGTTTTCTAATTTATTTAGTCCTGTAAAGCTCCACTGTTCCTTTATACATAACGCAACCACTATTACATTATTTGTAAGGGTCACAGTGAGTACTCAATCTAAATGGAATAAACAAGCAAGCAAAGAATGCCTCCAGAAGGAATCACAGCTCAGCAGCACCTAACAAATCAGTTCGAATTTTCATCCATTGAAAACTCTCAATTTCTGTCTTCTTGCTTACCCTTTGGATGCAAGTTTCTTTCCATAATTTTTATTAGTTATTTCCCTTCCATCATATGTCTCCTTCATTGCCTCTCTGATTCTCTTACACGAATTTTCTCACTTTGTATGTGATTTTGTGAAGTTTCTTCTACTGTAAAATCTTCATCCTAACACGTAAGGGCAAAAGACAAATTCTGTTGCTATAACAAGAAGGACCTCCTTGTTTTTCCAACGGGCATTCAAAGAATCAAGCAAGGAAGCATACAGAAAATAAAATGGATATTATATGAATACTTCTAATTTCACCTAAGAAGATAGGGTTTGAGAAGACAGAAACTCTTCTTCTTTAAGTTTTATTTGTATGGTTTTTCTCTAACAAATGAGTTCCAACTTAAAATAGACATAATATTCAAGCATTTATCCATTAAGTAAATTTCAATAATGGTAGAGTGCAAGTTTTAGTGTTACTTGCTACAATAAAGGACCATTGAACAAGTAAACTGTCGCTGCCGACATTTGATACCATATATTAATTTTCACAAGATCAAGGGTCAATATCACCTACACCTATTTTTATTTTATTATGATCGACCCATCATTCATCGTATAAAACAGTTAGAAACACCATTTGTTACAAAAACTGTACTAGTTAAAGGAACTACGTTACCAATTCAGAGAACCGTGGCACAAATCTTTTTTTTTTTTTGTGAAAATCAATTATAAAAACAAATTCTCTACTAGTATCACCTAATCACCCTAGCTTATAGGACATTAATAATAAGGAATACTTGTTTATTTGAATTTATGAAAGACAATTTTTTCGTATATGAAGCTTTTGGATGTATTTGGTAAATAATAGAAATTGCCTGTACATCTCTCTTAATTTTGTATGAATTTTTTGCAAAGCTCTCCTATGAAGATTTCAAAAAAAAGTGTAATAAATGTAATTAATGAAATATCATCAAGAATCTTAATAGGTTTCGAGTAATGTTGTTTGTATATTTCTTTTATACTTCTATTTTTAACAATTATTATATTATTATCTATCATTATCATTATTTTATAATATATCAATAGTTAAAAGTAAATATGTAAAAAAAATAATATATGAGTATCATTTATCATTATAAAACTGGTAGATATTTATTTAATAAAATATTCTTTATATATTATTTTTTTATACATTTCTTACACATTTACTTTTAACCATTGATAATTTAATATATTATAAAATAATAATAATAATAGATGATAAATAATAATATAATATATTAATAATTATAAATATAAATTAAAAAAATTTACAAATTACATTACTCATCCATTTATTCAATTACAACATAGAGGGACCAAGCATTCAGCTGCCAAGTCGATCACCTTGTATATCTATTATAAGGAAAAATATAAATTAATAGTCTAATGCAATTTGTTTATCATTTATCTAATAAAATAATTATAAACATTATTAACAAAAACTCTCAAGCAATGTAAATGTTGTAAAAGTTTATTTTTTATAACATATACCTTAAAAATATAAAAATTTTATGTATATATATATAAATCAAATTCTGATTAAACTGATTAAATGAGCCCTAGATTTTTTTTTTGTCATTTAAAATTGTAGTTATATAATGATATTGTTTTTTATTGGTAGGCTGATGATGCAATTGTTTAGAGTTTTCCCTCAAACCAACATCAAAGTTGGAAAACGAAAACGTGTGAACTTGTCTCATTCTGCAGCAGCTCAAATAATTACTGCTATTGGAATCAGCAGCATAAATGGGAGGGGAGAACGTAGGTTGCGCATTTGAGGACGCTTGGTTTTTCAGGTATTCATACTTGATACCCAACTAAAGCCACTTCCATTTGAGAAGAGAAATCACTTTCTAGCTTTCCAAAACATTATTTCTCAATTATCTAAACTCATCTCCGATTCTTTGTTTACTAAAAGTGAGGAAGAGAGAGATCTCACAATAAACCAGAAAATGCAAGGCTTATTACTTGGCTGTGAATTGTGAAGTGAAAGTGCTGTCAAACCAGAAGGTTTATTAGCACGATCTATGTTTCATCATTCTGTTATTTACCACTCATTTCATTTCTACCTCCCTCTGTCCAAGCTTCAAACTGTGACTTGCTGTAATCCCCCACCATACACAACCCCTTTCTCTGTTTCCAACATTACCTTCATGTTTTGTAGAGGATTGGATTGGGTATCTGCGTTGCATAACCATTCATCAACTATTGATCTCAACATTTATATTGAAGCACGAAATGATCAAACATGAATAGGTAACAGATATCTCAAAGCCAAAAAAGCTGTAACAAGCCTATTTTAACACATTCAACTTTGAAAAAGCAATTAACTGGACTATAGGCATACTATTAACACTTATGTTAATTTGCTTCCAAGAAAAATAGATGGAAATATGAATTTTGTGGCTCATCCTGCTTCGTCAGAAAAGCCGGAACATCAGATGGGCAATTTATTTCTTTCACAACCATATTGACAGAACAACCTGCATTTTGCAGCATCAACATTATAATTTGTATTCTATACTCGAACCCTCAGGTTTTACACAAACCAAATCAAACTTCTAGGTCAAAGTATCTGTTGGCACACTTCAAAATAAGTCTCTCTAGATACTACTAAAAGCAGAAGAATATAGCAATACTTCCTTTATTTTACTTTCTAAGGGTGGATGAAAAAAATCAAACGAATAGTTAAAGCTTCAATGGTCAGCCACATACATGCTGCTATGAGCACCAAAGTAATATTAAATATTGTCATTTTAGTTCTCAAGGTGACCATTCCATGTATCCACTTTTTTGACGCAAATAACTTCTCAAGTTCACAACAAAATATTCTTAAATCACCATTTCATTTTGACAGCAGTATGCATAAACATATTATCAGTATATAGAATTTCTCAATTTGACAGTATTATCTTACGGTTTCATTATGGGTAAAATACCTAACTTATTGTTTATCACTCACGGTAACTGGAACTGCACTGCACCAATGAATCATATTACTGGACAAACATCTCCAACTGGGGTTAAGATTCTTATAAAAAGCTCTGATCAGACATAATTTGTTATGAGTAGAAAATAATTATGTGCTGACATGGCATTAGTGGCTGACATGGCATTAGTGGCTGACATGGCATTAGTTGATGAGTCGTTAGCTGAGGTGGTATTAGTAAGTGAGTCAGCAAGTTGTTACCAGATTGCTAGCTTTGAAATGTGCTTTCTGTTAGGGTTAGAATGGTGTGGGGGGAGCTGTTAGCATGCTTTTATACTTTCAGCTGTAATGGATTAGGATCAGTTTTGGAGATTAATGAATTTGCTCTCTTCTAGTCATCTTTCTCTTCTTTCAGAATTGTACTGTAACAGTAGTTTCAAAGTGGTTGATTCACAGTTAGGGCGGACGGAATTACATATGAAGGTCCTATGGGAGAATTAGTGCAGCTAAGGCATGTAAGTAAAGTGGTTGCTTTTGATTGTTTAATTTGCAAATAATAATTGCGTGAGGATTATTTGGTGAGTTGCTATGTGGCTGGATTGAAGGAGAAATTATCCTAGGCACAGTGCCCTCCTAAAGCTTAGCATTATGCATAAACATGTTATCACTGTATGTAGAATTCCTCAATTTGATGGAATTATCTCACAGTTCCGTTATGGGCAAAATACCTAATTTATCATTTATCACTCACAGTAACTGGAACTGCACTGCACCAATGATTACTGGACAAACATCTCCAACTGTGGTTAAGATTCTTATAGATAGCTCTGATCAGACATAATTATAGAATTTATAAAATAACAGCAGTAGCTGAGTTCAGTTAACATTATTCTACGCTTTATCATAGCTTGTAGCCTTGTACTACCATAAAATAGCTGAGTGAATCCTCGCAGAAATAAAAAAGTCCACTTCATGTTAATGTCATCTCCTTCTATATAATTCTTACTCTTTCTCTCTCTCTAGAAATGAAAAAATAAAGTTCATTTTTCAATCTATATTTGTGAACTAATCTGGGTCACTAGAGTTCTGATTTCTTGTGCTAATCAGCCTTAAGCCTTGAATAAATTTGAAGCTAGAACCTTGGTATGAAAACATAAAATTACAGGAGTTTAAACCTCCGCAAGCTGACATATTAGAGCAAGTCAATGCAAAATTCGATGCAAATAAGGTATTACCGGAATCCTAATCGAAACCCTAGGGACCAAAAAGAACAAGCAGCCATATGTGGAGATTATATGAGGGGGGGGGGGGGGGGGGGGAATGGAAAA
>JASKGM010000013.1:5379082-5399943 GCA_034509205.1 Ceratonia siliqua | reverse complement strand
CCCATGGTAAATCTGTGAACGTAAAACAGAGAGAGTAGGTACCAAGTTAATTGAGAGGAGCAGCAGAGGCTTGTTCCATGAGCTTCTTGTCCCTTCTTTCCATGGCAACATCCCACATATCGTTCCCGATGTGCTTCGGCAGAAAGATCCAATTTTTAATTTGTTTAAAGATAGAAAACCATAACAAGGGAAGATTGAATCAATAATATTAAATAACAGGAAATGAAGAATAAAAAAATACTCGGCCATGAGCGGCTTTGTGAATGTAATACTGAGCGTTGCCCATAACACATAGCATTCCTGCTATAATTCCTAGAGGAAGTGCAGCTTCCAACCATACCAAACTCATCTTCCTTTTCTTTGATGAACTCTGCTTTCTGTTCTCTTCCATTCCTGTAATTTGCTTTCAAGGGTACAGGGTTTCCTTATTCTGATAATAGTCCTGCCCAGCATCGTCTTCTTTCATGGGCCTGCCCCCCAAGTTTAGGCAGAATTAACCGCCTCAAGGATTTATCATTTCCTAAACTAAGTTAATGGATCCTTGTCAATAAATAACTAATACTACTAAAATGAATTTCACTGTTTAATTTCTTTCAAAGTTTCGAATTGAATTTATTTAATTTTAATAGTGTGTGGTGTAAACATATATTCCTGCATTGTCCAAACGAGTGTTGTAATGTAATCAATGCATGAACAAGTGTTTCATAACAAAAATTATAACCGGATTGTACCACATTCCTTAGCAAATATTAATTACAAATTGTTTGGTAATTTTGTGAAGCGTGATGGTGGTTGATTAAGGACATGGATGAAGTTCTGTGAGAATATTGATGGCTCCAACAATGACGGAAAGAGTGAAATGATTGGAAGGAACTAGGAAGGATCATAGGTAAACTCATCTTCTTGTTGACGCTTCTAATTCTCATCATATTCAAAACATCCAATGCACTCTGCACTGCTCATTGGAGAATGCTATCTTTATTACAGCAACTGCCATGCCTACATCCAAGACCAAAACCCTTATCCTTTCAAGTTTAAACTCATTCAGGCTCTTAAAAACTACTTAATACCTCCCATATTCTTGGGTGTTCAAAGTTCAAACTCTTCATTTCATTGATTCATTCAGATCAGATGAACCCCACCCACAATACTGCATTTGTCTGTGATGCTCATTATTACTATCCATTAATTACATCACAAAAAACATTTTTCTACTTTATATTTAATATTTCAAATAATGAGTAAATATACTTATATAGGAATAGGATACCACTAAAAAATACTGTATATACTAAACCAACTGAAATTGTTTGGATATTTATTTTTAATTAATACTCAGAATAATAAACTAAATTACAGAGGGTAGCGAATTGGAAGAGTGGGAGGCACTAGCGGATCTTTTAAGGGACTGGGAGGGGCATCCGCCCCCCTAAATTGTTTTTTTATTTTTATATTGATATGTAATTAATTTTTAGATAAAATATTTACCCCCTTAAATTTTTTTAAAATTAAATATAACTTACTCAAAATAATTATCTTAAAATCAATTCATAAAATGACCATTAAATATATTTTTTTGGCATAAAAAGAAAATAAAAGAAGAATTTGCAGAAATTAACTAATCTTATTTGAGAAGTTTTTTTTTTATAAATATATATTATTTCATAAAATTACTATTAAGTCTATATTTTTTCATATTTTTTTTTGTAAATATATTAAATTTAGCGGTGTGATCTTATTTAAGTGGTTTTATTTATACAAAATTTTAAACTATCTTCATAAATTTACAAAAATTACCAGTTTAATTAATAAGTCTTCTACTTAATTTTTTATTTTCTTATTTATGCATATTTTTTAGAGTAAATTAAAATTTGTATAAATAGTATCAGATATCTTTATTAATAATTGAAAATTTGTAGATTGTGAGTTTGATAGATTAAATGGGTTTTTTATTAGATATTTTGATATATATATATTTTTTGATTAATTGTGATTTTCAAATACATTATATGTTTGATAAATCCTTGTAATATTCAAATTAGCTTATAAATGTTTTAACTATCAATTGTTCATGCTTAATTTTTAGTGAATAATTCTTGTATGGTATTCTAAATTCTTACTTCTTATTATGGCAATTTCATAATTGCTCTATTTTTGTAAATAATAATTTTTTAAGTAATTTTTATTTGTGTTTATTTAAAATACTAAGCTAATTTAATAATTTATATAAATTCAATTTAAAATAAATTAATAGTATAGTTATATATTATTAAACAAATATTATTAACTTATTTAAGATTCGTCCCTCTAATAATTTTATTCGCGTCTGAATCTTGTGTAGTCGGAGTTTTGACTGCACGGTTTTCAGTTATTAAATTTGGACCGTTCAAGATTGATTGAATGATCTAGATTTGATCTAATTTTTAAAAAAAAATTAAAAGACTTTGATATTTGTATCAAAAAAATTAAAAAAAAATTAGAAGGCTAAAATTTGACAGATCACATGAAATCAACTCCTAATTTCATGGAATCCGGATCCATTTTATTCAAGATCCATCAGAATATTTTAATGCATAAACACCATAGGATTCTTCGTAAGGCCAACGGAGGCAGTGAAGCATTCACTTAAACAAATGGGCCACTTAGCATTGTCTCTTTTGTCAGTAGTTTTATCGTTTCCAATCTTCCCCTCACTTCTTTTGTTTTGTTTTTTTTATCCTTTCTTATGCTTAAATCATACACCTCGTTAACCTTCATTTTCTGTCTTTTCTAGTTCTTAATTAATCATTCTCATATTTTATAAGTCACATCTCGCAGCAAAATTCTAAACACAATGATATGAGCCAGTCAGTGAGGTAGTTTTATTTAAACAAAATTCTGTCTTTTCTAGTTCTTAATTAATCATTCTCATATTTTTATCCTCTAATTCTTCTTTTCAGAACAAGGATTTTAATAAGCTACGGCCTACGTACTGGGTAGTAATATAATAAAATATTTTTTTATTTTTTATTACTTAATTATTTTTTATATCATATATATTTTTATATTATTTTTTATATTTCTTATATTATTCATTCATAATTTTAAAAAAATTTCATAAACAAAAATTTAAAAATTTTTTCAATTAAATGTATGACAAAAAAAATTAATTAATGTTAAAAAAAATAAAAAATGGGCAGTAAATAATATATCCATATGATAGAATTCACCTTAATTAAAACTATAGTCACATGTATCGCAGTTTCCAAATTAATGGAACCAATTACCAAAATTTTCAATACTATGTTAACATAACTATGTATTATGTCTTTTCTATAAATAAGAACACCATATTATGCACACTTCTCCCAAATCCAATCCCCCCTCGACAACATTGCCCCCTATTTTGTCAATAATTGCTCAATTTATGAAACCGTTTCATATATTAGTATTTTAGATTACTTATATTTTAAATATTAATGTTTGATATTCTCATATTTACTGCAAAAATTTAATGTTGTTATAAAAATAATATAAAATATGACTTAAAATAATAATATTATGTACTTTTTAATATTTTAAATGTCATTGGATATTTTATATATCAACTTAACAAGCGCATATATTTTACTTTTCATATGCTCCCTTCACGATTTAAGATATTAAAAGGAAGGGGAAACTTAATGGAAATAGTTTGTTCTAACTCTAAAACCAATGTAATTACTAATTAGTTAATGTTTACCATAAAAAGTTATTAATAAAAATCAAATTAAAATCCTCTCATCAATTTAGTTTAATTTTACCAATTTAGTCAATTCATTAGCAGAGTGATGTAGAATTTTGTATTTTTAATACTTTTTTTAATATTTATTTGTAAGTTAATAAGTAACAATTACAAGTAGTGCGAGATTAAATTTATTTTATAATTTTTTTAAATTGAAAAATATCAAAGAGGACAATATAAGAAAGAGAAAAAATATTCCAAAATAATATCTGTAATTAATATAAATACTTAAGAGTATTTCTTCCAAAATCTAAAACCATCCAACAAAAACAATAGAGTTATGTATTTATGGTGATACATAATAATATAGATAATTTTATCTTAATTAAAATTATTTGTTTAATTTTTAATATCAAATTCACAAAATTAATTTTTGATAATTATAACAGTAGTATTATTTAGATTTAACAAGATTATGGTAAGAAAAAGAAAAATTGTTAGAGTGGTCAAAACGGCGTAGTCTCACCATCCATCTAAGACCGCATTGGCAAACATTATTATCGTTGGACATTGGGCTCCGATTTGCTTTGTCTGTGACTTGTTTCCTTCAAGTATTTATTTTTAGTCACGAGATTACGAGATTATGATACTTCTTCCATTATATTTGTGTTAATTAATACAAATCCAAGGTATGGGGAGTATTACACATTTTCTCATTTCCTTCTCTTCTCTCCGATACAATTCAAGCAGGGTTAACTTTGATTCTCTGCATGCCCAACACGTGTCTCCATTTGCCACAGTATCTCGGACTTCATTCACACACCTTAAAATCTCCGATTGTGCCCTGTGCTCTGCGCAGTAAAATCTTCTCCTCGTCAAAAGTTTTTCTGCAGAAATCTTTACCACCTTCATTTTAGCTGCAGTTTCCTAAAAGATCCACTTGTTTCCACTTCCAGTCCAGTGTCTTCAACTTTCTCATTATTTTAATTTTTCAATTGTTCTTATTCACAAATTACAACACAGCTTGTGGACAAGGAGGATTTAAAAAAGGAAAAACACAGAGAGAGACAGGAAAAAAAAGGGAAGAAAATAATTAATGATTTGCCTTCCTTCCTGTAAAATTCACAGAGCTATCGACCCTTTTTCGTCTTCCTCCATATTACAGACCCCCTTTATTGATGCTGCTCTGTTTCTCCTTTTTCTTCTGCAAGAATCACATCAACTAAACCCCTTTTTTCGACCCTTTTTTTTTTCTTGTTTCTTCAAATCCTTAAAAAAAGCTGAAAAAGCCATGTCAGGTTTGTACAATCCCAACTTCTCACCTGCTAGAGCGGCTTCTCCACAGATTAGAAGCACCCAAGACGTCGACAGGTAGGTTGGTCATAAATTTTTGATAAAAATTCAATTAGGGTAGAAAGGATACAGACCTGGTCTAGTTGTTGAAATTTATGTGGATTTCATTTTTCTGTTTGATTTAACCTGAATAATTCTGCGCATTTGATTCAGAAAAGTTTCTATTTTGGTTAATTTTTTGCAGTCAGTACTTGTCGGAGTTGCTAGCAGAGCATCAGAAGCTTGGACCCTTCATTCAAGTCCTTCCGATATGCAGTCGGCTGTTAAATCAAGGTTTCTTCCTTAATTGTCCTCTTTGTGGATCTCTAACTTCCTTCGCTTTTCACTTCTTCTTGTCCACAGCAGCAAGCTTGATGTGCTCAGATCGCGTATGGATGGTTTTAGCTGCGTAACCTTTCTTAGTAGTTTCTACCGTTACAGACATATCGATTACCCTACCGATCATATATTGATTGCTTTCCTTGCCGTCCATCATCATCCATTGTAAGCTTGCACCGCTCGTGTGGTTGCTCAATTCTTTTATCGGTTACTTGAATGGTGACATTTTTCTATGGGGAGACTGAAGTTTAGTTGAAATTAAAACCCAAGTTATTCCGTTATCTATAACGTCTGAATCACCTCAAAGAGCATACCTTAAACAAAATGTACCTTCATAATTTTAAATTTTGGAACTTGAACAATACTATCAGCGTTTCTGCCCCATGGTTTGGCTAATTTGACAACTCATAGCCGTGTCAATCTGTCAATCTGAGTCTGAATTTTTGGGCTTAGTTTGAATAATATCACGCAGTCTCTTTTCAAGGCTGAGAAATGAAATTTACGAAGGGTGAACTTTAAGTTGTTACAGTTCATGCGCTTTGATTATGTGGGCAATGCAAGAAATTGGAGGTTTCCATGAAGTATTTGGCATGCCTTACTTATTCTATAAATTTATGGAGTTGGCAAAGGATCTCTGCTGACTTTCAGTTTGGGCTTCAAGTTCAAGAAAACCATTTAACTACTGGTTAATGGTGCCTTTAGCATATAGAATCATGGATAACTGACTGCGATAAACCTTCTTGCATGCAGAAATTTATGACATGTGGCTTCCCCCTTCCATTCTCTGTTTCGTCAATGATCATCTAGGAATCTCCTGTATGGTTGTAGAAACTAGGCCTTGGAATGCTCTATGGTTTCTGTCAATCTAATATAGTTTAATGATGTCTATTTATGCATGATTCCTATCTGATATTTCTTCATCCTTCTTCTTTGTATTATTTTTTGAAGTTAAGGTCCTTCTCCATTCATTGATTATGATTTTCAACAGTACACGTCAGTTTCTTATAAATTTTGTTCTCTATGTGCAGAAATATTAAGAGTTTCTGGAATGCTGTCCAACCAAGGTTTTGGTGACTTTGACAGACTAAGGCATAGAAGCCCCAGTCCTATGGCTTCTTCAAACCTCATGTCAAATGTCACTGGAACAGGACTGGCTGGCTGGAATAGTCTTCCTCAGGAGGTGACTACCTCTCAAATTATATATCATTGTATCTGAACTTTTTATATCCTACACTTATGCTTACCACTTTCTGGTTATCATTTGTACATGTAGACGAGCAAGTTTTTTTGCTGCTTTATACAGTGTATGACTAGTGACTATTATAAATGCTCATATTGTACTTATCTGATTCCTACAATCAGACATTTTCGAAGTTTTATGTTTTAGAGTAGCCCCATGGTATGGGTTCTGATGTTGGAAGTATACAATCATGGCTTATTGGCTTATTTCATGTATTCAGTCTTTTAAGATAATAATGATTTGTCATAAGATGAAGTTTGAGGCCACAAAACGTGCTGGTCTTGCTCATTCGTAGTTGAAAGCAGATCCTGAGAAACATAGAGTGACTTAAGATGCGCTGCTTGGTTACTTAGTTTAAATTAGTGAAGATCTTGAAAGTCAAGGAATGCTGAATGAGAGGAGAAAGGGTATCTCTGATATATTTGCTTGATATTGCTTTTAAAATATTTAGAATGAATTAACGTTTTAGTCCTTCAAATTTATTTTTGCTCTCAAAATGGTCCCTCGTTTTAAAAATGCTTAAATTGGTTCTCCATTTTTACTTTCGTCATCAAAACAGTCCCTCTGTTAGTTTGCTTAATAGAAATGTTGAGGTGAATGACAGAAAGGTTGAAGTGGATCCTACGTGTCCCTACCTCTTTCTCTTTCATGTAAGCATTTATATTAAGCAAATTGATGGAGGGACTGTTTTTATGATAGAAGTAAAAATAAAGGACTATGTTGAGACATTTTAAAAGTAAGGGACCATTTTGCAAAAAAGTATAAATTTAAAGGACTAAAACGTTAATTTACTCAAGTATTTAACATATGATAGATCCATTGTTTAATGTGATCCAAGTCAGAACCTTTGTTATGGTGATCTTAGCATTATCTTGCTGTTCAACATTTCAGTGTAATAATCCTTTACATTTGTCACATTTATACCTGCTATAGCCCATGATAAAGGTGTTTTGTCATTCAATGATGGTTGCCTTTACCTGTTAGTTCTTGCCTAATGATTGAGTCTCTCAAGATCCACAAATATCTATCCATATAATAGTGAAGACTATCCTACAACCCCAAAATGGAGTTGTAGGATAATTTCTAATGTGCCGATTTTTTATTTTGTTGTTGTTTGTCTTTATTTTTTTTTTACTTTTAGTATTAATTAATTATTTTTATATCATAATTATTTTTTGAATTTTTTGAAATTTTTTACATTTGCTCATACTATTCATTCATAATTTTTCTTGCACTATTCATTCATAAGTAAAAAATTCAAAAAAATATTCAAAAATTTTTTTAAAAATTCCAAAAATAATATAGATATAAAAAATAATTAATTAAGGCCAAAAAGTTAAAAAAAAAAAAAAAGACAAAAAACAACAAAATGAAAAATCGGCATGGTAGAAGTTATGGGGCTGTAGGATAGTCAAAACCCTATATAATATATCAGTAGCCTTTGCATTTACTCTTGCTTATATGATTTCTAATTTTCTACTGAATTTTCGAAATATCATGGGACAATTAGCTTTGCAAAGCTTAACTTTGGGTTCCTGGTCTTATTCTTTCTTCCTTTCTTACTATGTCTCGTAATCAGCCATAAACCCAGGTGACAATGATCTGATGCAACATTACTAATTTGCATGCTAAATAACTATGCTCAAACTGTATTGTCATCTGCATTCTGGCTACCTAAGTAATTTGTTTTGGCATATCAGTAAGTGTGAATAGGTGAAAAGGTATCATAATAGTTAATTTGAGATGTTTCTATTTCTTGTGTTTAATTGTCCATGATAACACAGTAGACAAGGTATATACTTGTGAAGCATATGGGTTTTAAATTTCTAAAGGATGTGAAGATTGGAAAATATATGCAACGGAAAGAATGCTTGATACAAAAACTCAGTATTGTGTTTGCATATGAACCGAGTGTACTGATGAGGGATTCACTCTTTCCTTCTCACGATAATTTCTATTGCTAACAATATCATGAGGTCAACAAGTACCAATGCCAAGGATGAGTTATCTTGCTGATCATATTATTAGCTATAAAGGTGAACTACATGACCTGCAGAAGACTGTGACACAGCCTCATTCAGTGAAACTCTCTGCATTTTGATCTATTGCTGCTTGCCTCTCTTTTCTAGCAAACTTTTAAAAAATTCCCTGATCTGGGACAACTGAATTGGGAATGCTAGTGCTTTGGTGATTTAATTTCTTTTAGCAAAAGGCTTTATCATTTTTTTCGTTTTTGTTCAAAATGTTTATGTTCTGCCCTATATGAACTCCTATACATCTAAGATGACATTACTTTCTTTGCAAAGCAGAGATTATGTGGACCTGCTGGAATGACAATGGACTGGCAAGGTGCACCGGCAAGTCCTAGTTCGTACACTGTTAAGAGGATCTTGCGATTGGAAATTCCAGTAGATACATTCCCCAATGTAAGCTCTTATTCAAATTCCAACTGTACAAAGTCAACTTTGAAGACTTCATCATACACCTGTACTTACCTTTTCTGAACCTGAAGGTTCTATCAACTAGAAGTAATTAAAGTATATTGCTCCTTTTTGCATTAGTTCAACTTTGTTGGAAGACTTCTGGGACCTAGAGGCAACTCTCTGAAACGAGTAGAAGCTACTACGGGCTGCCGTGTGTATATTAGAGGAAAAGGGTCAATAAAGGACCCAGACAAGGTAATGAACAACCAGATATGATTTTCCAGGTCTATTATTGCAAAGTGCCTAAAACAAATGGTGCTTTTCTTGATGCATTTGCCTAAAACAAATGGTGCTTTTCTTGATGCATTTGTATGTATTGTCCATTTTTTTTAACAACTGAGATTGAATTTTGTTGTGTGCTTAATCATATTTTGTCCTTTCAATCTTAAGGAAGAGAAATTGAGAGGAAGACCAGGCTATGAGCATCTCAATGAACCACTGCACATTTTAATTGAGGCTGACTTGCCTGCAAATGTTGTTGACATAAGGCTCAGACAGGCACAGGAAATTATAGAAGAATTGCTCAAACCTGTGGTAAGCACCTTCTCCTTATATCCTTTTGTGTTATGTTGGGTAAGCGGGCTTCTGTTCTGCTTCACGTTGTCTAAGTTCAGCAATAACTTTATCCGGAAAAGTGCTCACATACACATATAAAAGATTTAAAATTCTCAAGTAAATATAAAGATCCAACTTTTCTTTAGTTCTTGTAATTTTGTAATTTGGGTTTATACTTTGCCTCTTCGTAGTGAGGAACGCGAGTTTGTAGGTTAAATTACTAGCATTCAGTTGGAGATTAGATAATTTACCTAATAGTCTATTACCTTTCCCCGTTGCCTAAATATTCTGTCAAAAATCACTTAAGCTAGCTGTTACGTGCCCCCTTTTTAGATCTGGTTTAGTACTTTACTACTGGTAGTGAGGCTGGGTCAGTTTTCCTGAGTTTACCTATCTTGGAAAATAGAAACTCAGTTATGGATGCTTCGGGGGATCCAATACCTCCTAGGGGCAATTCGAGATGCTTGAGCCTCCTTAGTTCAACACAATTTGAATAGGTAAAATCATACATACTTTATTCCTTAAAATGGAGACTATAAATAGTCTTACAATGATAAAGGAAAAGATCCATACAATAATAGGCAGTAATTCAAAATAAAACTGAAAATTAAATGCTGCTAATTAGCCTACTAGACAGCGTATTATTCTTAAACAGGAAACTTAATAAACAACGGTCAAATCTAATTGATAACCCCTAACTGCCAGCCTGTGAATTCTGCTCCCTTGACCCGAGATTTACTCCTGCCAATTATCCTCATTAAATCCATTCAAATCCCTTCCGTATTTATTACCCGAATCCCCCTCTTGATTATTTCCAGCTCCAGTCAAATCCTTTCCATATTCATTACCGAATCTCCCTCTTGATTATTTCCAGCTCCTTTATGTCTTCTAAATATCTCATCCTTGTCTCTCAGTTTCATTATTCCTCCTCACGTACACTTGCCTAATAGGGGTCCTAACACCTTCCATAAATGACGGATTTGTTAACTATCATACTCCTTTATTTCCCAAGATTCTGGATCATATTGCTGGAACATCTCCTCCTCAAATTTTTCTTCCCTGATTATTACCATTCAAATTCTTACCCCTTCTAGAATAAATTAATCTGATTGGTGGTCTGACTTTCTTTTTCCTTCTAGAATAAACCATTATGGTAGGTGATCTAACTGATTTCAGGGCCGTAACACTAGCAGACACTCAACAATATAAACAAAGAGCCAGTAATCTCTTTCACTAAGTGCCAACTGTCGAATATCTTAACAATATTGTGCAATTTAAACATTTCCCTATAGTTCAACGAGTCTATAATTATATAACAATATCTTTTCCTGCACAACCATCTTGTTGATAGAAGTCATATGTGCATGGAAACTTGCATAGGCTGGCCACTTTGTTGATTGATCTCAGTTGTGAAAGTTGTTTATTTCCTCTCTCTTAAATGTCAACCTTCCATACGCAGGATGAGTCACAGGACTTCATTAAGAGGCAGCAGTTGCGTGAATTAGCTATGCTGAATTCAAATTTCAGAGAAGAGAGTCCTGGACCAAGTGGTAGTGTATCTCCATTCAATTCTAGTGGAATGAAACGTGCAAAAACAGGTCGCTGAAAGGTCATACTGTTCGTGTAGATTGTTATCGTCGTCCTCCAGCAATTCATTGCCGGGAATGTCTTCCATTACATCTCAAATCTCAATCAATGCAGCTATAAAAGAATAGGCTAACAATTCTTGCTGGCTAGCATTCTGGTGGTTTTGGCCCCTTTTTTCCCCTATCTTTTTTCCTTTTCCTTTTGAACAACAGGAGACAAAGTTGGAAAGAAGATTAAAAAAAAAAATTATATATATATATATATATATATAGTTGGGTATTGAGATTAGGTTTGTTTAGGTCAGTCTATTTTTGCTGTTAACTTAATACATTCATTGGATTTATTCTTGTGTCAGTTACCTTTGATGAGTGTGGAAAATACATGTGATTGAAGTGTTAGGTCTAAGGCGACGGAGTTCTGTGGGGGCATGTCAAGTCTCATTGGTATTTAAAAGTTTAGAAGCAAGCATGGGCTGGATTCTCTGTGTTTGTCGCAACCATTTGTATTCTGCCGCCACAAGTATGCACTGTAATTGGCATGTCAGATAAATATCTTACTCTGTACCAAAAAACAAGCAAAAAATGTGGTCTTTGTTTATAGTATATTCGATTCTTCAACCAATCTTTTAGATTTATTTTTAACACGTTTTTTCACATAATTTGTTTTTTTTTTGAATTTGAAGCGTACCATTTTAACTTAAAAAGTCAAAATTTATTAATTATTATTTTTGACACATTATATCTCTTTCACACAAATCACTAATGTTGCAATAGATTAAAGATTTAAGCCCTGTTCGTTACTATTTTTGACACAGTATGTTTATTTTTATCAAAGGAGAATGCATTCTTTTACTTATATAAATGTTTATTTATTTTGTCTAAAATGAAAAATTAATTAAGAATGATGTTTTTTCATTAAAGAAAAATATAAAAAATATAACTTCTCATTATAAGAAAATAATATATCATTTTACTTTCTTACTTTGATCCTTAATCTCTCGTAACATTATTCATCCAGTTAAAATTTATTTTATTTTTTATAATATTTTTTTAATTAAATATTTTTTAATATAATTACATTATTTCTTTGATTCATTTATTTTTTATTATAATTATTTTTATAAAATTATTTTATTTTAAAAATTATTATTTGTCATGTGTATATTTATTTTATTATTTTAAAATAAAAATAAAAATTTTAACTCACTAAAAATTATTAATTTTAAATTTTTTATATATGTTATTTTATATTTTGACAGTCAAATACATTTACTCATTTTAAATTTATTTTTATTTATTATATTTAAATATATTTAAACGTAAAATAATTTTTTAATCTACTAAAACATATATTTTTTTAAACTAATTTTTTTTATAAAAATTATTTTTTTTAAATCATCCAAACAGACTCAACCTTAATAAAAGTACACCGTAATAGCCCCTCCTCCGAATTCTATGATCTGAAGTTTGCTGGAGCCATAAAGGCAGATGAATGAGAGACTGGACGGGTAAATTATGTTTATTTTGATAATATAATATTTATTTATTTATTAATTAATATATAAATTTATCTTTATTGTTAAAATTTTTATTATATTAATCAAATTAAATTAATATATTCAGTCTTTCTAAAAAAAATTTAAAAAAAAGAGATAATTTATTTATTTTTATGTATTTTGTTTTTCTATCTCACAGGACCCTACACGTGAGACCAAATCCCATAGGCTCAAAGGCCAAAGCGTTTATTAGAATCGGAGATTCTTACTTAATTGCCACGTGCCATCTCTAAAGAACATTTATAAATATTAAATAGTGAATTCACCCTAGTCTTCCGTGGAGGTGGAGGACATCCTATCAACAAAAGTCTCGCGATCCGATCCAGTGCAATCGGATCTAATTATATGAAATTTCATTAAATTTTAACCGTTTAACTTGTATTGAAAGTTAAACAGTTAAGATTTAATTAAAAAAAATTTTTTATTTTTTTTATTTAACATGTATTTTAATAAAATTTTGATCGTCCAATAAGTATTAAACGATTAAATTTTTTTTAATTAAAACCCGTTCAGTCGGGATGACTGGACGGGATCCGGACCTCTCATCGCTAGTCAGAAAGGTCCTTTTCACTCCTTTCACTGTTTCACAGCTTCACATATTAGCATAGGGTTCCGAAGTTTCGACACTGATCCTCTGAATGAGGGTTTAAAGGTTTCAACTTCCGACTCTCGCAGTGACACCCACTTTCTACCTTCCTATTAAACAGTGGTATTCCCTGATTTTATTCTTGATCTGTTATCTGCAGGTACTTTCCTTTTGCCATTTTTTTTATATAGTACATGATCGTTCCTGATTTAAAAAATCTGTTCTTTTTCAAAGATATTTATCTTTGGCCATGAATGCGAAATGTTCAGAACTTGATGCCTTTTTCTCTTGAGCTATTAGTGAGTATTGCTAACTCTGTTCCAGATCGAGGATTAAGTTGAAATAACATGGCAGCAATGGCTCAGCTGCGTTTTTCTCCTCTCTCTCGGAATCACCACACAGTTGCGGACACTCGCGCATTCAATCCTCATGCTGCTGTTTCTTTCCCATCGTCCTTTCAGGCTCAAAATCGCTCTATATATCTTATCAACCCTAACCTCTATGAAAACAATTTGCCAGAAAAATTGCAACTTTCATTTGTCGGAGGCGATGGTAGCAACGGAGTTGGACGCGGGGGTTCAGGTGGCGACGACAGTGGAAATGGGGGTCATGAAGGAAATTCCGATGATTCAGCATCGTCGTCTCAGAGGCTTGGGGTTCTGGGTCTCTTTCTAAACGGATGGAGATCAAGGGTTGCGGCCGATCCCCAATTCGCTTTCAAGGTTCTGATGGAGGAGTTGGTGGGTGTCAGCGCTTGTGTTCTGGGTGATATGGCTTCTCGTCCTAATTTTGGATTGAAAGAGCTAGACTTTGTTTTCTCAACTCTTGTTGTTGGATCTATTCTGAATTTCTTACTTATGTATCTATTGGCACCCACCATTTCTTCTTCTTCGTCCAATCTACCTGCAATCTTTGCAAATTGTCCCAAGAGCCACATGTTTGAACCAGGTGCTTATGGCATTCTGGGTCGATTTGGAACTCTAGTGTATAAAGGAACTGTCTTTGCTGCTGTTGGGTTCGCTGCGGGACTCGTTGGAACTGCAATTTCAAATGGGTTGATCAAGATGAGAAAGAAAATGGATCCCAATTTTGAGACACCCAACAAGCCTCCACCTACACTTTTGAATGCTTTCACATGGGCCACTCACATGGGTGTTAGCAGCAATCTCAGATACCAAACTCTAAACGGGATTGAGTTTGTGTTGGAAAAAGGGCTTTCTCCCTTAGCATTCAAGTCCTCAGTGTTAGTACTGAGATGCTTGAACAATGTTCTAGGAGGCATGTCGTTTGTGATACTGGCAAGGTTGACAGGGTCACAGAGTGTTGCAGAACAGAAGCCGGAAGCTGTAGGGGTTGGATTAGCTGCAGAGAAGGAGAGTTTGGTAGATAGAGAAGTGGATTTGCAGAACAGACAGTCGATTTCCAAGTGATAGGATTCAATTTAGTTTGTCTTGAGAAATGTTATTGGAGACTTGTTTTTCTGAATTTCTTGTAGGTTTCCAATTATGTCATTTGCTTGTTGCTTGAGCGTTGAACTGATGGAAAGCTTTGCATGCCTGGTCAGGGTCCATGAGAATTAGAAACTTAACATGCCAAATATTGAGGCCACGGAGATGCTTTGGTTTACTGCGTGTAGGATTTTCTATTCGTCGTTTTTAGAATAATTATGGATTATCTTATCAGTAAACCTAATTAGTTTAGATCTATATTCAATCGGACATTAACTACGCAACAACCCCTCTCTCCAAATTTCAGTACTTTGCCTTGGTTCACAGTTCAGCTGGGGTACCATCCTCAAAACGGAATTGAGGTTCAGTAGTACTAGACTAGTATTAGTGTTCTTGTACAATGATTTAGTCATAAAGAGAAAAACTAATTTTAATTTTATTTAATAAAATAACAGAAATTCATGTAATTTTATTTCTTTACAATTATTAACTTAAATGCTGATTTTCTGCTTCTAATGCTTTTTTCACAGAACTTAAGATAATGAAGAGCAATAATCTTTTTATAATTTATTTACTCACGTATTGGATACCAACTATTTCATGGATTTTGTAAATGAAAAATAAAGAGACGAGAATTTGAATACCACAGTTCTAGTCTGACCACCAATAAAAAAGGAAAAAAAGAAAAAAAGATGCTGTTCCCCTTCCGAGTTTTAAAATGTTCACGGAGGCAATTAGACCACGAAAAATCTATGTACAAGACAGGTTCTATATAAAAACTCGGTCACTTGTAAATCTGCCTCAATACGAAAGTATAACCCTTTTCTTCTTGGAGGCCCAGAATAGCTGGCCCAGAATAAATGACACCAAAGGAGAAATGCTGTTTATTGAAAAAGGAAACATAATTACAAACTCTGCATAGCATTGAATCCTCGGAAGGAACTTCAGCTTGACATCATCCTATCCTTCATTAATGATCTCCTCACACTTGTAGCCTATCTCTTGGGTGATCAAATCTAAAGAGATCTATACTGCTGTTATAAGCACATTAACAATAGATGATGCAATGGGATGCCGCACAATCATCTTATCTGACAGCCTCTGGTGCAGAATTGCAGTAAGGTGTATGCAAGCAAACCAACCTAGTGAATGTTAGGCATAAAATAGCAAACCCAATACCCAGAATGAGGCCGCAGGTGCTTTTCCGCTTATCCAAACTTAGTGCTCTCTTAACAACATTTAAGAAGCTTGGGAGTAATCCGCCACAAGCAAAAACCATCACATGATCAAGACCACTATAATCAATACCCGCGAGAATAGCTCCAATTGCTGATATTGGGCCCATAAATCCAATTATTGCAGCTGTTGCAAGGGAAGCATGCCAACTATCAGTAGCACCAAAGATGCAGCTTGCCACAGCTGCACCCCGAGGGAGCCCGTGTAGAGAGACTGGAAGTACCATGTGACGACCAAGTCCATATGCTTTTGGTGCAGCCACTCCCAACGCAAGTCCTTCAGCCAAAGCATGAAAAGCAACTGTTCCACATGATATGAATGATTGAAGGGTGTGAACGCTCAGTGGGAAGCCAGTGACAGTAGGTAAGTCATTGACTGAGGCTTTTTTGCGAGCTGCCACCTTCAATACACCAGAGCTTGAAACATGGACGAAAGCAGCCCCCATTGCAAGGAGTAACACAACAGGAAAAAATCCCAATTTAGAAGACAAAATAAGCTGCACTGGTCGCCAAGAACCAAGAACAAAGGCAATCCCACAAGCTGTGCCCATGAGGAGAGCATGCTGAAGCTGAAAGGCTAGAGCAAATGCAACCAGAATGATGCCACCAAGTAATGGGCCAAGGCCAAAGAGTAATGAAACAAAGAAGCCAGAAGCATCCTCAGAGCTGCAACAAAGAAATTGAAACTCAGAAAAAGAAAAACTAAAAAGTGTTACTTCTAAGGTAGGACGGATGTGGAAAACTAAAAAATCAATTAATTATTGTCTAAAAAACTGTAGCAGAAGAAAAGAGTAATATCGAGCCACATTGATAAATTTTAAAATTCATCAACAAAGCCAAATACTTGAAGCAATGATAATGATCATTCAAGTGGCAGAGTCAAGTACTTCATAGTGTATGATCCACACACGAAAAAATTAAATTAATTACTAATACAAACTCACTTGTAGTCATGGCTAAAATTCTGAAAGAAGGTGCTTAGAGCTTCCATAAATGCTACAGAAAGGGTTGTTGCTGATGCAACCTGTGAAGCAGAGGCTTCCTATAACCCAAAACCATGAGAAACTAATATTATATATCTGAAAATAAGAGTCTACAAAAGTAAAAGGGAAGAAAATAGCATAAAAAACGCATGCATCATCTAAACAGCTTAAGTCCTACAAATCCCAGTGAGAAGAATAATAGCAGTCTAATTGAGACCATTTGGTTATTTGTGTTTACCGAGTGTACAATATTGGTTTTTTCTCATTCCAGAAATCCCAATGTGATGTTTGATGTTTGAATCATGAATCTTTACAATATCAAGTGGAATTTCTCAATTATTCCCTACAAGCAGCCAGACTCCTTTATTAATCATTGAAATTAGAGGTAATATTATTACCAAGACTTACTAAAAGCCATTAAAGAGTTGGCCCTGAAAAACATTGCTGCCAAAGTGAAAGTTCAAGAGTTGAAATAGTTAAATAATGGCTTTGATATCATTCTCATGTTTATATATAAAAAATAAAATCTCAAGGTGAATGGGTGCAAAAGTGAGAATCACCATTACAGTGAATGACAAGCAAAATTCAGGTCATAATGAGAAAGATGCCAGTGATAGAGTGCATGGCCTCACCACTAACTGATTGCTTCACATTGCATGGTATACCATATGCATTTTGTTGGAGTATTACAGATAACTTTTTGAAAGGGACATCTCCTTCAATACATGATTTCACTCCCTTTAATTTTGAATGGATGTGATGATGGAGAAGCTAATGCAATTTCTAAGCATTGGAAATCAGGCTATTTGGAATTCCTAGTACAAAATATTGATGTAATTTATCCCAAAAATAAAAAGATACACAATTTTCTAAAATCAAGAAAATCCTTGTACCTTTGTGCCAAAGACTCCAGATTGTGAAGATTAACATTATTGTCCACCTATTTACAACTAGTCAACTACCTTCTTTGAAGAAAATAGCATCAACATGGGACAAGGGGAATAACTGCTAGTGTGTATGTAAACCATAAGCATATATATAAATGTAGTGCTTGGTAAGAAAGGGAATAGCAGTATTGCATAAACTGGCATTGGCTAATTAGTTTCTTCATACTAAAAGCACTAATCCCAATTGCTGGGATCTGATCCTTAGTAGAAAGTAATCATTGATAAACCAAGGTAGTAAGTTTTGGTGTATTCTCTATATTTCATGAATATCCAATCAACAATGCTAACTTGCAAATTGGGAATGTGTATATCAAGCCAGACATTTCAAAGTATAGATTATGCTTCTCAGTTGGGATAACATGAAAAATTAATTTGATCGCTAAACTCAACTGTCTCTTATTATAAAAATCATCCAAGAGGTGAGATGATGTTTAATAGTTTATACTATAGAGCCACTTAGTACTCTGAAAAGCATCAAAGCAGACTTATCTCCTTGTAACCTAATAGTACTGAGTGCTGCGATTTGTTAAAATATAAAAATAAAAAATTTATGAAAAGCCAACTTTTAAAGATCAGAATATCCAATTATTGTGCAAAGTTTACAGGTACATCACCTTGAATGCATCTGGGAGCACTTCTGCAACAACCATCCAGATCATACATCCAGCAGCAAACCCCGTGCAGAAAGGTAGGAACTTACTGAATGCATCAGCACATATAAATGAAGGAACTGCTACAATTGGCTGCATTAAATGATGCATAACATGATAAGATGCCATGGTCAAAGACTGCAATTACTTAAACAAATTAACTGCAGAGGAAAAATAAAATGTTATCCATCTGCATGTTGATTTTCTTGTACTGAATCGGATAAATGAAGCATACTAACAGTTATATATGTACACGTTATAACACAGCATTTAGAAGTGCAACTAGGTCAGTGTTAGTATAGGGTCACATCCATCCATAGCAAAATGGACCACCTATCAATAGTATTATTTGGTCTAGCTCCAGCCTAAAGATAACATTTTAGCCACTGACAAACAGCCTATAATAAGTTGTACTTAACATTTGATATTTATTAACTACTAAAATTAATTATCATATTAATGGTACTAATAATAAACACACCCTAATTGTTCTTAAACTCATGGGATGGGATTCCATTACATACAAGAACATAGAGTACTTACAAGATTTTTATAACAAATCTTTCATATGGTCTTTGTAATGTTACAAAAGAGAGAATAAGGTTGGATGATGCTACCCATCAGTGTAAAACCTTCAGGAACTTCATTTTTGTGCTTTAGAAAGATCTAAGTTGTTAGAAAGTAAATAAAACTTAGAATTGTCCGGCCAAATCAAGCAACAACGTGTACCTTACTTCAACCAAATAAAGTATACTGCATACCTAAAAACAGTATGACAACCAAGACCTTTCCCAACATTAAGAATTTTACAATAATGTTAACAAGCAACATCTCAGTTACAAAAACAATAGAGGCTTTCAACAATTCGCAGAGGGCATAAAAAACATTGATTGACTATAGAATTTAGTAAGGTAGCTCTCCAAATTGATGCCCTTGTTGAAAATCCCAAGATTCAATTTTTCGAGAACTGCATGGTGTCCACAATTAATCAGAGTAATTGGTCAGTCAAAGAGTCATTTATTTTGCATCTTAATTCTTATCTGATTAGTTACCGTTATATCTCAATAAAGCATCATTGTATCTTAACATTGTTACATGTCAGTCGTATATAATACATAAAGAGTGCAAAAGTGGGGATTACAATTAGATTGGCTATCTCAGGTATACACCAAAAAAAAAAGACCAAAATTATTACTCGACATCCAAGCCATTATGGATAATGGGCTAGTGTGACTTTGGTTGCACGACAGTTTCTGTACAGCTCTGACTTAAGTTAGAATGATTTTTCCCTCTACCATGAAAGATACTTCAACTTTTAATATAAAATGTACCTGAGGTAAAGATGTTATTACACTCCATAACATAGCATTCTGTGGGGAGACACCCCTCGATGCTAGCACCATGCTCACAGCTAATCCCTCTGGTATGTTGTGTACAGCAATAGCCAAAGTAACCAACAAGCCTTGAGAGAAACCCTTTGAGCCAGCAAAGGAGACCCCAACCCCAGAACCCTCCCCAAAAGAATGGAGCGTCATTATTCCAATTACAAGAACAACTTTGGCTGCATCAGCACCCTTTATATCCAACATGCTAACTTCCCCATATTGCTCAAGAAACTGAAACCCAAGAGGTAATGCAAGACACAATGAGAACAAGATAAACCTAAAAATTGAGTCCAATGGTAAAATATGAGATTTATATGACAAGAGTAAGTGCACCCCAAAATATTAGAAAAAGAAAAGAAGCATCCCACGAGATATTACAAACATGACATTCTATCATCAAATGATCAATTCATCAAATTTGCTAAAATTCCCAAAGTAGATTGGTTCAACAATCCGGCAAAAAATCAGTATTGATGGCTTGCAACAGAAGAAGTAGATATGTAAGTTCTTTTCAGTTTTGAATTTCAAAAACAAAAATAATGAAAAATATGCACCTTATTCTTATCAACAATGTAAAATACTACACAATAAATTTTAAAAATCAGGTAGGACATGATGAGATTATCTAGGAGTATAACTACTTAGGTTTCTTAAGAGTGCTATATTTGAAGCCAAAGTCATCCCTATGCCTTTATGGCATTATCATAAATAGGTTATGAAAACCAGTCTGAGAAGTACTTAAAAATGTCTGGACAATCATAACAACACTGAAGAAGAGAACACGTATCTGCTTTGTTTCGGGGGGGAGGGGGGGGGGGCGGGCCGCCAGATAA
>JASKGM010000013.1:5330567-5344385 GCA_034509205.1 Ceratonia siliqua | reverse complement strand
TGCTTTGCATTTCCCTACTTATATCAAGGCCAAGCAGCTGATATTCGGCAAAGCTGGACATAGTCAAAGAGAAGAAGAATTGATACTCATCTATGATAAGGAGTTGTTAAGTAATGGTTTTTCTAAAATTGAATTAATTTTGTGCTCTTTTGATGCTGTTTGTTCTTTATTTTTTACTACAATAGCCAGAAAGAAAAGGATATTGTTAGGCTCAATTATTTCATTTCCTTCATTGTGTTCGAGAAGCGGAGTAGGGGTGGAAGGAATCAGCAAATAGTGTGGATTTGTAAATCTGCGTTCCAATTTTGATAGGTTTGTATGACAAATCTAATATCAGATTATTTTTTCTGAATGCAGAATTTTTGCTGATGTTGCTGGTGACATTACAATTGTTGTTGATGGGGAGTCATTTCTACTGCACAAGGTAAACTCTTCTTTTCAAGATGCAGCAGAAAATTAACTGCTTTGGAAACATTCGTTATCTTGTTTTACTCATTGTTTTCAATAGTAAGTTTTCTATACCATTTTTTTTTTTTGTGATAGCTTTGAATTTGGTTAGAGGTCTCTCTTTATCAACTGCTATTAATTGGGATAATGCATAATATGATAACAATCAAAGGGCTATCCCTTCAAAACTAAAATTTGGCACTATTTGCCAAGGAATATCTAAGTTCACGGCCTCCTTTAAGCACATACTTGTTGCACCAGTCAAGACTATGCAAAGAATGCCTCAAAATTTAGAGAAAGCAGTTGCTACTAAAATTAATTTTTGAACTAATCTGTTTCTTTTGTTCTAATTTATGAAGTTTCCCCTGGTGTCTCTAAGTGGGAAGATCCGGAAGATGGTAGCTGAAGCTAGGGGCTTCAATGTTTCCAACTTGGAGCTCCTCAACTTTCCAGGAGGACACCATACATTTGAACTTTCCATGAAGTTCTGTTATGGTATGAATTTTGAGATTTCAACAGTAAATGTTGCCCGACTACGCTGTGCTGCTGAATACTTGGAAATGACAGAAGATTATCGGGAGCAAAACCTCATAACAAGAACAGAGAGTTACCTGAATGAGGTTGTCTTTCAAAGTCTTCAAAAGTCAGTGGAAGTGCTATCCACCTGCGAGATGTTACCTACAGTAGTGGAGGAAGTGGAAATTCCAAATAGATGTGTGGAAGCTATTGCAATGAATGCTTGCAAGGAGCAACTAGTTTCTGGTTTGTCTCGACTAGATTGTGATGGTGAATCTAGAGAACTAAAGGATGGTTGTCTTGAGTGGTGGGTCGAAGATCTCTCATTGCTGCGCATTGATTTCTTCCAGAGAGTTATGAGTGCCATGGGAAGAATGGGAGTTCGAGCAGACAGCATCATTGCTTCTTTGATGCATTATGCCCAGGCATCATTAAAGGGTATTGGAAAATGTCAAATTTGGAATCCAGCGAGGACAAAATCAAGTCCAAGTATTGTGGAAAATGACCAGAGGACAATTGTGGAAACTATAGTAAGTCTAATACCAACAGATAAAAGCTGTTCAATTCCATTGACCTTTCTGTTTGGGATGTTGAAGATGGCAATCATGTTGGGTGCCACCATTCCCTGTAGGCTTGAGCTCGAAAGGAGGATATCTTTGCGGTTGGAAATGGTTGCATTAGATGAACTGCTTATACCATCTGTACAAAGTGGGGATTCATTATTTGATGTTGACACTGTTCATAGGATACTGGTGAGTTTCTTGCAGCGGATTGAAGAGGAAGAAACTGAAGATTGTGGGTATGAATCAGATGGGTTAGGCTCTCCTGGCCATGGTTCCCTGTTAAAAGTGGGGCGGCTTATTGATGCTTATTTAGCTGAAATTGCTCCTGATCCATACTTAAATCTACAGAAATTCGTTGCTTTAATTGAGATACTGCCTGATTATGCTCGTGTTATTGACGATGGACTTTATAGAGCTATTGATATTTATTTGAAGGTAAATTGGGCAAAGGTTCTTTTTCATCCCACTTCCTAGAGATTTCCTTTTTGTTTTACCTAGTAATCCCTATTCTCAGGTCAAGCAAAAGCTTCAAAACTAAGTTGATTAAATTTCCTGTTCATTTTCCCTTCAAATTTATAATACTCTTTTTTCCTATTCAGGCACATCCAGCGCTAACAGAACAAGAATGCAAGAAGCTTTGTAAATACATAGACTGCCAGAAACTGTCTCAAGAAGCATGTAACCACGCTGCTCAGAATGACAGACTTCCATTGCAGATGGTAGTGCAAGTCCTGTATTTTGAGCAGCTGCGATTGAAGAATGCCTTGTCAGGGAGTTCAGGAGATGGGTTCCTGTCACAGAGAATGAGTAGTGGTGTTCCAAGTGCAGCCATGTCCCCTCGAGACAATTATGCTTCTCTGAGGAGGGAGAACCGAGAATTGAAGCTGGAGATTTCAAGAATGCGGGTGAGGCTGAGTGAGTTGGAGAAGGAGCAAATGTTCATGAAGCAAGGAATGATCGATAAAGCAGGAAATGGAAGAACGTTTTTTACCTCTCTTTCTAAGGGGATAGGGAGAATTGGAATTTTTAGCAGTCAAGCGGGAGGAAAGCGGCAGAAATCAGGTAGAAAGTCTCGGGGTACAGAGGGAAAAACTGGTAGGAGTAGGAGGCACTCTGTCTCCTAGCTATTGCTCTTTTTATTTAATTAGTCTATTATGGCACCTTCTGTTCTCCTTTTTCAAGTGATCTTAAGTGTAAATGAGCTAGTTAGAAGTTTCTCGTCATTCTTTGTCGTTAGTTTGGCAGTTGAATGCCCCACACTTTCTCTATTTCTCTCTCTCTATATAAAAATATATAATGTTTTCAGCTGGTTAAGGAGTACGCTCTACACCGGCAGGGTTACAGCACAGCCAACTATACACTTGGTCAACTCAATTATCTATTTTGTAGTTGAACCCAAAGAAAATCAAAGATAGTTTAGGATTCAAATTTATCAATTGGACTAAGTATATTTTTTTCTTCATGATCAGATATGACAGAGGCATTCGGGTTATTATTTTTCCTCCAGTCTAAATTATTCAAATTAAATAATACAAAAAGGGAGAAACAAAAACAAAAAAGGGTATTACTTGCTTTGAACATATGGTTCAAGAGAGTTGGGAAACAATGTCATGTCCCTGCTCTTCCTTTTGGAGGCAGAAAATTTATAGTAAATTGAGATTGCCATCTGTTCAACTTAAAAGTCTCTTCCTGATCTGCAAGCAAACTCACAACTATTAGTGATGAACAATAATAACTTTGCATTCACAAGTTAAAGGACTAGAAGAAGAAGATGAACATACCTCAGGCAGTTTCTGCCGGAAGATGACATCCAGCCGGGCGTCAAGGGTGTTCTCTAACACTATCTTCCCATCCTCAGATGCCAATACTACTCCTCCCGAGCTTGATTTCAAACACACAAGGTAACTTAGTCATTTTGACAAACTATTGATAGGCTATGGTAAGAATCATAACAAAATTGTAAAAAGGAGATACCAAAAGATTTCATGGGCAGCGGGGGTGCCACTTTTAGGTGGTGAAGGGAGATAAACACGATCATCAAGGGTAATCTTTGGGGGATTCACTTTGGCTTTCTCTGAGTATTCTTTTTTGGCTTCATCAAACACAGACTCGACTAACTTACGATCACCCTCTCTGCACCGCAGTATCACTGATGGTTCCTTCAGCCGGAGCAATCCCTACAAGAAGAAATTAACAATGGAAAAGACAAAATTGAAAGGAATCAACGTATATAAAGTGTTCTGTTCAATAATTATACCTGGACAATCAAGGATTTGAGAAGTTTCTTGTAAATTTTCTTATCATTAGAAAGACGTGAAAGGGCCTTGCTAGCATTTTCCTTCATGGAATTCACCACTTCATCTTGTGCTTGGAGTACTTTTATACGTGATTCATTCAGCTGCACTGAGTACTCACTGTACATGCAATTCCATTACACATTTTTATTAAGTCAATACGATAACAAATGAACAACTTTTGTAAAACAATTATGGGTTAATTTGCCCATATTGTATTCTACACTGATATCTCATGAAATTTAAGAGTTAGTATCTTATATATCATAATATCTTAGATACTATAATATAATATATTAATTAAAATATGATATTATGACCCCATGTTTCTTAGGACAATTGAAAATTATAAAATAAAAATGTGAAACCTCCATAATTTTTAAATCGTTCATCCCAGATTTTGATACGTTGAAAGACAATATGCATAAAATTTACCAAACTTTTTGAATACTAGGTGATAATGATATGATGAAAACGAAAAAGAAAGAAAAAAAAAAAAAAGAGATAGAACTGACATTTTTTTGCGAACGTCAACCTGTTTGGCTTTGCGGTCATACTCTTGTCTGATCTTCCTCTTCTCAGCTTCAAGTAATTGCAGTTTCTCAATGTTAAATTCCTATAATGATTTGAATATCTTGTACGTGAGAAGAATGAACAAGTTGAGATAATGAGACGCCCATTTATTTGTGTTAGAAAAAGAAATGAATTACCTCCTCGGCAGCGACAGAGATCTCATTAGCTTTCTCCTCGGCCTCTTGCCGAATGAATCTGATCATCTGCTGGATCTGCCTCGAAACGTCTGCGTCGTTCATCTTTCCTTTGTCGTTTTTGCAGAAACTTACGAACACAAATTAATGTACAGTATATATTTTTTCTCTTAATTTTGCCTGTTCATGCTGGAATGGAAGTGTATTTGAAGATTAATTTATCTCCCTAATTAATTATGTTTTAATTTTTAATTGAGTGTTATAATAATAACAATTTATAAAAATTAAGACTTAGTTGGTTAGGAGCTAGGCTTTGATCCGCAGGTTAATAGGTGATCCGCTGCGATTTTCAAGGATTGGATGTTGAACCAATCTATTCCACAATTCCCCACCTCCTTTCTCGATTCCTAGCCAATTATTTTATTTACTTATTCTAAGTAATTTTAAAATAATCATGCTATCATGGATTAGGATTAATTATTTTATACTAAATTTATATTTTGGTCCTTTAAACATATATTTTTTATTGAAACTTTTCAAAATTAATTTTATTTTAATTTTATCTTATTATTAACTTGGCTAATAAAGAATTGACAGAATTACTTATCCATGTAAAGGGGTCCCATAACCAATAAATATTGCATTAATACTCCTTATAATATAAGAAAATGATGATATTAAAACAACTTTAAAAAAATTCAATAAATCAATTAAAAAAATTATTATAATTTGAAAGCCACGTGGCAGTTAAATGAAATTTTAATTTAATGAACTTTTCCCTCAAATTATTTAAGTGTGAATCTTGAAGTATATCTCTAATGAATACTCAATCTATTTAAGGGTATAACTCTCTATCAAATCTTATGAAAATGAAACACGAGATTGAAGAATTTGCTACTGGTAATTACTCCATAGATAAAATGAGGATTGTTAGGTGTTTATGTTAGAAAATAAATATGATCATGTTAACAAATAACATTATCGATCATGTCTGTGATCATTCATTTACTTTTAGACAATTATGATAATTTTTTTATTTTGTTTACACTTAAACATAACAAAATAAATATGCATCATAATGTCTAAAAGTAAATAAATGATTATAATACTAATATAATTAGTTATATTAGTTTATTACGTGGTTAACATAATTTTAATATATTACCAAAGCAATGCCCAAATAAAACATATATATGTGATTATTGGTGTTCCTTAAAGATTGGAAGGGTGTTGGTAATGAAGAGAAAAGAGAGATGCTCTGCATATTCTCCATTTATTAACCATGGAAGAAGAAGAAGAAGAGGAAGAGGGAATTAAGAAAGAGGTTAAGGAATGAAATACATGGGATTTGGAAGCTTAAAATTACGATTGCCGAGAGAGTGTCCTTGGAGATCACTCCATTGGTCTCCTACGTTTCCCCAAATCCTGTAACCTTGACCTTCAATCTTCTTCCGAATCTCTGACTTGTATTTCACTGCACTTGCTCCTTTGTACTCTCCACTCCTACGCAATATAATATATACGTATTCATTTAATTAACTTCATTTACAATATATATCACGACAACCCCACATTAATACATTAAAACGACCACGTACTGACGCAAAAAGTAAACCAAGTCTTTCTTAGTTACTGTGGATTGCATGCACGGACGTTGTTGACTGGAACAAAATCGTTGACTACCTTAAATAACTTGACTGTGACCTCTCACTTATCTTCTCAATAAATAACCCTATTTACCAATTACACATCCTTTAGATCAAAATTATCTAATAATTTTTCCAGACGTAATTAGTAGAAGGTTGTTTTAAGTATAACCAAACTAAAAAACCTTGGGAGTTGAGAGTGGTTAATGAAGATTATAAAGAAAGGTTAAAAAGAAGTCACATACAGTTGGGGAGCAGCTGAAATGTCTTTATGGGAGAAGTTAAGGAGGGAAGTGATAGGGCAAATTATTATTTGGTGTCTCAACTAAATTCTTAATTAGTATTATATTAACCTTTTTAAGTCATATATTTTATAAAGACGTCGGTAGAAGATGCAGCTATAATTGAAGGCCGAAAAAGAAGAAAACAAAGGCATAAGTAGACGTGACAAATAATAACAAACACATGAATAAAATGCATTAGATGAGTTGGACGGTGGAAAATAATTTCATTAATTGTCATTTTCATGAACGTAGACCAACCTTAAAGGATGTCGACTATGAGAAGCATCTTGGCAAAAGGGATACCAATCATTTGAATATATTTTGTACTTGTTATTCAAAGTTGACTCTGTCATATAATCTTATAATACTGAGTGAATAGAACCACTGCTTCCACGAAGTTACTCAAAGGTCAAAAAGTCAATGGATTCCGCTTCACACCTTCGACCACGCCACTCTAGCACTTTTCTCCTCTTAATTTGTCTCGATCTACTCACTTCAAGCTAAGGATAAGCTTCTTAATTTATATAAACAAACAAATATTGTATTCTAATTCTCTTGTTATTAATTTCATATTTTTTATTTTCTTATAAATTATTTTTATTGTCAGTAGATTTTACTTTTTTTATTATAGTTATTATAAATACCCCTTTTACACATCCAAATAGAAAATATACACATTTTGTTAGGATCAAAAGATTGTACGAGTATTATTTTAATATAATCAAATTAAAACAAAATTATATTTTTAAATACTAAAGTGATGTAAAACAATTATAGAATATCAAATTAATAATAACGTCATCTTTTAAATACCAAAACAAAATCTTAATTAACCTTTATTATATGCGAAGGCATGTGAATTGTAGCTACTAGCTAGGCATGCAGTAGTAGTAGCCATTGTAAATTAAGACGATCCTTTAGAGCTAGCATTGATATATAATATATAGTTAATTGTTACCTTAAAAAAAGATGGTTGTAGCCGATGAAACCTTGGTTATGCAAGTTTTTAGTCGTGGTTTTGGCGAGTGTTGCTTCGTCTCTACCTGTTACCAAAAACACTTTGAATCCTCTTTCTATTAACTTCTTAAACAACACTAATATCGCACCATTTGCTGGACACTTTCCCTTCATTATCCATTCCTTGAATTTCCCTGAATCAAATGGATCGCACCTGCAAATACCCCAATAATTCCTTATATCCTCTACGACCTCGATCACTCTAAGAAGGATATCCACGAAGATAAAATTTGAAGAAACGTACCCAAATCTGTTTTCTTTGTAATAAAGGATGTTGGAGATGCAGGTGTCATCGACGTCGAGAATCCAAGCATCCATGCCATCAGCAGCTACAGATATCTCAAAGGCATACCCCAAAATCTGTTCTCTGATAAGCTCCAGATCCTGATGGTATTGGCCACCCATCATGTAGGTTTTGATGTGGCCATAACAGCGGTGGGGCACCGTCCGCCATGGACGCACATTGTTGACCTCCACCGCCAACCTCCAGCTCAGGCAGTAGCTATCATTTTCCGAGTCCCAGCTGTGCGTTTGGGGCTTCTGCTTCTGTATGAACAACTTCAACTTGGCCATTAAGGCCAAAAAAGCCGTCAACCCCAACACTGCTCGTTGCACCATTATCTGAGAGCTTCAATAGGAGGCTAGCCCTTTCGTCTTGAAGATGGCAATATATGACCAGCTCCAGAGTGGCTTTTATCTTACAAACTCTTAGGTGGAAGTTGGAACCGGAAACTTCATGGCAACGAAAAGGAAATACACCGTCTACTTCCTTTTATGAATCCCCATTGCTGAAACTTTAATTAATTAGAAAATAAGAGACCACATTGTAAATCGTGCATTTGTCGATATTTTTATAGATTTTTCTAAGCTATATTTCATCCCTCTTTTTTTTTATTTTTTTTTTAATTTTTGTACTTTTTAAAAATAATTAAGTATTTTTTATCTTATATATATTTTTTAGAATTTTTTAAAATATTTTTTAATTTTTTCTTGAATTTTTTTACATTCCTATTACTATTCATCAATAATTTTTTTTCTATTCATTTATAACTTAAAAAATTCTGCAAAAAATACAAAAACAACTTTAAAAATTTGAAAAAAATTTATAATATAAAACTTAATTTATTAATTTTAAAAAATAAAAATTTTTTTAAAAATAATAAAAATATATATATAAAAAAAAAGAATTTTAAAATATCCTACCGCCCACACAAGTGGGCGGTAAGATAGTTCTTCCCTATTTTTATACAGATATGTTATTTATATAATTTGTCATATACTACATTATCCACAAATTATTTAAATAATTATATTTAAATTCGATAAAAAGATAAAACTTCTTAATTTAAGGTGACTACTCTTGACATTTTAACATTTTAATTTGTTTTTAATTTTTATTATTTTATTATAATTTTTATTTTAAGAAATAATTAAAAATAATTTTGTTATTTTTATTATTTTTTGATTTATTTTTGAATACTACTGTTATAAGATTTTTTTAATTTTACTTTTTTTAGATTTTTTAAAATTATTTTTTAAAATAAAAATTATAAAAAAATATTACTTTAAGAGTATAGCATAGAAAACCTAATTTTAAATATAACCACTTCAACTATTTGCATAAATATCATTATTTATTTTGAAAACCCAAAAGAGATTTTGCAAATTAAGTCAAGAAAGCTGGTACAATATAATATAATAAAATGAAATATTATTTTATAATTAGATCATACTTTCAAAAAGGTGGGTGTAAGTGTAATTGCATCATATTATTTTAAGAAGACATGTCATTTTATAAAACTTAATGTTCTTACGCAATCTTGAGTAAGAACTAAGAAGGAGATAGAAATGAATGTGCTTAACCCCATTTGTGACCCTTCAACTTTATCATTGGACGAAGTGTTGCGATAATATATATAGTGCGCTAAAACTAGACTATCACATTCGTCAAGACTCATTGGTTAGTCTTACATATGCCCTTGACTACTTGAGCATGCACAAGGTAAATGGAACTTACGCTAGCATAATTTTGATGATACCCACCTTTTATTTTTTGATATTAATTAAATATTTTTTATATATTTTTACTATTTATTTATCATTTTTTAGAATTTATTTTTTATAATAAAAATATTTTAAAAACATTTCAAAATATTTCTAAAAGAAATATATAACATAAAAATTAATTAATTAATATTAAAAATTAAAACAAAAATATAAAAGAGGAAAGCAAATTAAGTTAAACTACCATTAAGACAATAGCTTAGACTTCCTCAACATTATACACACCAAGAAATATTACATTATTCATCAAATCAAAAATATGAATGAGTAACGCTACTTACAATATTTCCTTCGTGAATAGCTGAAGTCACTACATCTAAATTCAAGTAGCTTCACTTCACTTAACTTTTTTCTGCAACTTCAAATACATCCATTCGTAAATAGCATTACTCTATGCAATACTATGTCTAAGAAAAATATACATGTTATGCGAAAAGCCACCGTCTGTAGGCTCAGCTATGGCGGAGTACTCGTCCATGAAACTAGACTACTGGTATGAAGACCCACATCATATGAACCAATGTCGATGACATCAATCTTTCTGAGTGCTCTTGTCTTCACATTGTAACGGAAAAGTAATGTCTCCAAAGTGGGAATAACTATTGTTTTAATAATCAGTTCTTGGTTCATCCATACAACAAAGAACTCAGATATAACTTCATAACCGCCTGTTGGATAATCAAACTCTCCCATCTGATGATATAAAGTCCATTGTCCTGAGTTGGAGTCAAAAAGGTGTATTTGAAATCCTTGACCAAGAAAGATAATGGAAGCAAGACACTTCCCCATCTTTAAGTATTGTGGATGCCATCGCTGTTCTTGTGGAAGCGGAAACTGTCGAAAAGTTTCCCTATCAACATCCATCACAATCACTCGGTGCTCTGTGATCCAGTACAGATCATTGCCTCCAGTGTAAATTGGAGTGCATCTAAAATCAAAATCACCAGATTCTACAGCAATTTTTGTCCACGAATTATCTTTTCCAAGTCTTAGCACATACCAATGGCTATAACAAACTTCAGACTGCTTTTGGACATCAGAAGCAAACAATTTGAATTCCCTAGTGCGAGGAACACGTGCTATAGCACACGGAGGGTACATCAGTTTACATCTGAGTAAATCAGGAACTCTAACAACCTGCATGCTAACAGGATTTGCAACATAAAGGATTCCTCTAGCATATTGGAAAAGCAGCGATAGGCCATCACAGCTATTCAAAAATCGTCCTGGATTAGAAGGATTTAAATCAGTGACTTCAAACTCCCCATTGTCTTTCATCGCCAAGAAACGGGCACCATAAGGACATCTCGTGCTTTGGACGAAAATACCAGGTTTTGCACAGAGGAGGTGTGCCTCAACAAAATCAGACCTGGGGATCATAGCAGCCCAAGGTTTGCAAACGTACCTTGCACTGCTAAGGAGGCATTTAGCAGGAACCCTAGTCAGGATATCAAACATGGCATCTTTGGAGAGGAACACTGTCATTGAACAGTTATTGTTTTGCCTCTTGTTCTGAGACTGAGAGCAAGTACTACTACTGCAGTTCTCTTTTCCATTATCTTTCTTCTTTGTACCCATTTTATGTTGTTTCAACAACTGTACTTTGGCCAAAACAAAATTCAACAAACAATAGTTTAAATTATTATCAAGCAAATAGTTTAAAAAGAAAATTAAGCAATTGGTTAGCAAATTCAGCTATATATAAGTAATTTGAACTCAAATTTAAAATAGCATCTCCACCATCACAAGACCTATTGTCGTATGTATCTATCCCACACATACATACATACATGCATACATAGAAATCCATATTGTCTTGTTTGAATTATAAATGTTTATGCTGAAGTTGAGGTTGCTAGTGCTAGGTGCTTCCAGATTAGCTTTAGATAAAAGTAAAGCTATTACAGCTATCAAATATGAAATTAAATTATGTTAAAAAGAAAAAGACCAGGAGTATTTGAAGTTGGTTAGCAATGGCAGTTCAAAAAAGGAGCGATCGTGTAATGCTACAACTCTGAAGGGTATGTGGGATGCTTTAAAGGAGGCCCTTCTAGGCAGTACAAAAATATGTGCCATCAAATTCCAAATTCTTAGAAGAGATTTAGAAACATTTAAAAATGAAAGATTATGAGACTACAAAGAAATTTAAACAAAGTTAAAAGAAAACATTAACTAACTATAGGCCAGGAGAATGCATCTCCAATAAAAGTGTAGGCCACATTCCTATTAAAAATGCCTTCCACTCAACCAGAAGTGAGGTTCCTTAGATCTTGAGGGGGTGATAGAAAATTCAAAAGAAGTTCTGGAAGAGAAAAAGGTTCTAGAAATGAAGAGGAGAAGAAAATCAAAGGCAAATAATTTTGCCGTGTCAAAATTTCAAGAAGACAAGGCATCCAACAATGTTTGTTGGCATCATGAAAAACCTCAATCTCAAACCTGTCAGAAATTTGGACCTGCAGAGACAGGCTGTCAATCAAGAGAACACATCAAGCTAGTTACTGAAAAGAAAGCCCAATTTGTTGACGGAAGAGAACAACTATCTTTTCCATGCTTCCCACTCTGCAACAAATGTCTATGGTAATTTGAAGAATCTCTATTCTCTATAGCGGCAATAGCACCATATGGCAAGCAATGAGAAGATTTTCAAAGACATAGATTGATGAATTATGCCACAAGTTAGACCGGGCAATGGGGTCTGTTAATATAAAGAATTGTATGCAGACCATTAAAGATGTTCTACTAGTTCCTAGTTTGAAAATAAATCTACCTAGTGTTGATCAAATAATGAGGAAGGGTTACACGGCTACACCTTTCAGATTAAAGACAGGTCACGGGTAATATTTTATAACAAGGATGAAACAGTAGAAATAAAAAGGTTTAGATGCAAGGAAAAATGAATCTTCCACTCAAGTGGCAGCCAAATGATGAGATAGCACTGAGAACAAGAGAGAACCGATCATGGTTATAAAGATTGCACCACTTAAACTTTCATAGTCTAAAGCTGTTTCCCATAAAGAAATGATGAAGGATCCTCCATCTATTCAAGCCATAGAAGATGCTTGGGAAGCAACATAGGAAAGCATTTCCTTCTAGTAGCACAGGCAGAGCAAAGGAAGCATTAGACATTACATACATACATATATTTAAGGGCCAATAAAGACACAGTAATTTAAGCAAAGCTAGTTTATTATTTCATTGATGACTAAAACGACTTACTTTATGAGAGAAAGGTTAAAAGTTTTATAATTAGCTGAAGACATTTTGAGTTGATATTGTGCATCCAAACATGGGTACAACGAAAATTACACAAGACAAAAACAACATATGCAAACCTGTCCAGATCCCGATCTATACAGTAAAACAATTCTGCACCCAAAGAATACTGGGTGTTTAGCCGACGAAAAACATTGAAAAAGTTGAAATAAAAAACCATATTAACAACCGTAATTTTGTAATCTTTGTGAATCAGTGAATAAATACAAGCTGGAAATTTCTTTAAGAAATGAATCATGATTCACTCCAAAACTCAAAATTTTTAATACAAACAAACATGATTGAATTTGATTTTAATAAACAACGAAGAAGAAACAAAGCTTGAATTGAATAAAAAGGTCGCACCTTTAGGCAAGGAGTGGGAACTGGGAAGTCTCTGCTCTGTTACAGATCCGCCACCTACAACGCAAATTAAATTGCAACAACGGTGAATTGCTTCGGGTGTCAATAACTTAGGGTTGGCTCGGCCAAAATAAATCCATACGCAATCTGGGGTGGAAGTACAGAGGATGCGTTTGTTAAGCTGGAATTGGCGCAGCACGTGCTCCCAGAATAAAGTGTAATAATTAATTTTGGAGAACAAAAAAATAAGGGGAGAAACTTTATAGATATTTATAAATTATTATCTAATTATTTTTATTATAAATATGAATGTTGTTTATTTTTTTTATTTATCACCTCATTATCTATCCTGCATTTTATTCTTCAAATTACAATTTACATTTAGAAAACCTTTTACTTACATTATTATTTTATAGAAACTGATAAATTTACAAATTAAAAAATATGAGATGTTTATATTTTTTTCTATAAAGATACAATATCTCTATAAATTAAGGATAGCATAGAAGAGATTGAAGTTATATACGGACCGAGATTTAATGCAATCACTAAATCGGATCGGGTGTAGTTGTATTAGATATTTTTTTTATTTTAAATTATTTGTGTTTAAGGTAATGACATAAGAATTAAGGTAGTGATTAAATAATTTTAATTCTAATAAAAAA
>JASKGM010000013.1:5316460-5330467 GCA_034509205.1 Ceratonia siliqua | reverse complement strand
AAACAACTGACGAAAACAGTTACCCAAACGAGTTTTTTTGTTTTCGCAGAACAAAAAAATAAAAAAACAGTTTTTAATAGTTTCTCCCTAGGCAGAGGAAATTATGTTAGAAGTTAATTCAGAATCTTCTAGACTCAGATGCATGAAGCACTAAGCACTAGACCAGAAATCAAGGCACTAGTATCAATTCCTCAAAATATGGCACAATGTGTTAAGTAGTGTTAGTGCTTGGTTAATGTAATGATTCCAGAGGTTTCTTAGGAGTACTATATATAGTTTGAGGCTCATTGTATCACTTTGTATGACCAAAAATCATAATACAAGATTCCTCATTAGACCAGACTTAGTTTTTCAGACTTCCATTTTCTGTCAGATTGGAGCAAATAGAAGAGTAACCTTCACTGCTTGCTCGTTTGATCCTAGCACACTTCTAGAACTACACTCTATAATATCAAACCATCCAACAACTGAGTCTTTGTATGTTGCAGGACTTAAGCACTTCATGGGACATCAAAGCCACTCCAACTTTCTTCTTTATAAAAAATGGAAAACAGGTTGACAAACTTGTAGGAGCCAACAAGCCAGAGCTGCACAAGAAGATTGTTGGCATTACTGAAACAGTTGGTCAGCCCCAGTATCAATAGTGTTATTCCTAGTAGTAAGAAGCTATGGATTTTCTCTTTTCACAACTTGTGGATAATGTACAAGTTTTGCTGCCACTTATGTCTTGTATTTTTCCGCGGATGTAAATATGAGATTTCACATGGATGTGTTCCATTCAAATTTGCGTCCCTGTATTTAAACAAGGCTGTTTTGGAAATAAGAAAAATTGTTGTCTTGCTGTTTCACAGAATTTTAATACGGGTCATGTTCTAAGAAGCATGGGCACAAGAAAATATAAAATGTGATACAGTACGAGAATCTGACGCATTGTTTAAATTTTTTGTACTTCATTATATAAGTCATGTATTGCCCATTCCATGTCTTATTTTTAACTCTAAATTTTATTTGTTTCTAATAAATCAAACATGATAAACTTTGACTATAATTAGATGACAAAAATATCTTTATTTATAAAAGTGATTGTAAATTGATTTTTTAATATTTTTTAAATAAAATCTACTATTTATTTGTAAAAATTATTAATTTCATTCAATCAAAATTTTTTCTTGAATTTAAGAATTTATATATAAATAGACATCGGTCAGATTCGGATATTAGTCATGAGTTGGAATCTTTAATGATAGAGTGTAAACTCATAATCTAAAATCCTATTAGACGTTGAAAGAGAGAGAGAGAGGGGGGGATTGAAAGAGATGATTGATGATCATTAAGAAGAGGAAAGGAAGGGTGACGGTGTGGGCGTGTGGGGACAGGATGAGGTGAGTGTGAGTCAAACGTTGTCGGAAATGGTAAGAAAACAAAGAAATAATTAAGTTTATTGAGATAATGGTGTGTTTGCATGAGTTGGAACCCCCCTCATTCCAATGGTTCATTGGTCTAACATCTTCTGCCATGATTCCCTTCATTTCCTTTTCGATCCTACAATTATTGTTTGCATTTCATCCCCAAAATAAATTTAGGTGTTTGCTGGCTAAGACAAGAAAAGGGGACATCGTTTAATGAACTAACAATGTAAATAATTTCATATATAACAGTACATCAAATAATATTAGAGGGTTTCTATTGTGACATAAGCAGGCAGGAATCCATGTAAGCCAAGCAATGTGCAGAGTGCAAAATAAGTAGATGAGCGTTGCGTTTAACTAATTTATTGACCAATACTGCAATCTTTAGTATAATGCTTACTTTCATACGTGACCACCAATATTAACAATTTTTGTCTACTTTAGAGTTTAGACAATAGGAGTCCGCTAAATAAACAAATGACGATTGGTAAAGATCTGATAAATAATGTCATTTTCATAATAGAACCATTTCTGTTTTCTGTCATAGACATTAAAAAGGTGTCAACCATTCTTAATTAGACGGGGGCCATATATGAGTGATACAGCCAAAAAGTTGGAAACAGCCCTCCCTCTAATTCTTTCAAGCCTTGCCAGCTGTTCCTAATGTTCCTCCCCCCAACTGCCCTCCACATTCTCATTTCTATACTTTTATGTATAAAATATCCACACAAAAAAGTTCATTTTTTCTTTTAAAAACATTATTTTAAAATAATATTTTATAATATTTATTTATTTTTCTTTAACTTCAAATAATTCTAAAATAATATTGTTATTAAAAATAATATCTTGAATAAAGTTTAAAAAATCAACTAGAAGAATAATAGCAACTCTTGCAAGATAGACTTCACATGGTGACAACTGAAGGGGGACCCACCCCTACATGCAATACGCCATAAATGATGCTAGCGCGTTTGCTTTTTGTTTGTGTGTTTTTTGTTATTATGCTTGTTTAACACTATATATATATATATATATATATATATATCATCCTTTCTCGTACTTAGATTTAATCGTCAGGAAATCACCCATCGTATAGTAAAACAGGATTAAGAGAAGAAGAGTATAAGCATAAGGCATTACTGTTTTGTGCATAAGAAATACTTAAGAAAACACAGGAAAACACAAGACCAAGATCTGCAAAGACATTCTTAAATAAGAAAGATTGACAGTTTTTTTCTTTTTCTTTTTCTTTTCCTACAGAGATAACTAGACAACATCATTTGACAGGAAATATTGAACATTTATTTTATCAGTATGCATATGAAGGATTATCTTATGTTCCTGAGTCTGTTGACTATGTTAGACAGACCAAAGTCCTAAAACGTTATTGATTGCTGAAAATAAGAGTTGATAACCAGAACAACCTCAGTACAATGTGTTTGCTCCTCATGTAATCTAGTTACAAATTACAGCTTACAATGATCAAAAGAAATCAAAGGGGACATGAGAAAAGAATAATAACAAGAAAATTTAATAAGATGTAAACTTCAAATTTGATTTCATCCATTAATTAACAGCTGAAAGTAGATTGCACTACCAAACTTGAGCAGTCGACCTTGTATGGAATTCTTACATGATACTAACGCCCTTTTGGATTCATGATTTGTGAAAAGACAGCACTTGGCGTTAACCCATCGGAGTCTTCACTGGCCAAGCTTCGACCACCAATGCTCATACTCATCCCACTGCTCCTGGAATCATTCACATTACCATCAAAACCTGGCAATGCATCAGGATCCTTCTTCCCTTTAGAATTTACATACAATGAAGCGTCTTCTTCACTGTTCATTCCACAGATGCTGTTGCCACTCTCCTCTGCACTTTCTTGCAGCTGCAAAGCAAATTCAAGGTTCCACAGGACGTCACCCATTGATGGCCTCTCAATGCCCTGGTCAGCCACACACTTCATTGCAGTCTCAGCAAACTTCTTAAAGCATTCTGGTGCTATCTTGCCCTTCAGATAAGGATCAACGATTTGGTCAAGAATGCCTTTCTTGTGGCAATGAGCAGCCCATTCTGCTAAGCTCACTTGCTCCTTAGAAAGGGTTGGGTTCAAAGCTGGGCGAGCACATAATATTTCAAAAAGAACCACTCCAAAGGAGTAGACATCAGATTTATCAGTCAGTTGCTGCCTCCTGAAGTATTCCGGATCCAAGTACCCAAAACTACCCTTAACTACAGTACTTACATGTGTGTTATCCAATGTAGGACCTGTTTTTGACAAACCAAAATCAGAAACCTTTGCCACCCACTTCTCATCCAGTAAAATGTTTGTAGTCTTCACATCTCGGTGGATGATAGTGTGCTTGGCGCCAGTATGTAGATAGTGTAAACCTCGAGCAGCTCCAATGCATATCTCAAGCCTTTGCTTCCATGGCAGTGGAGGTTTCTGGGTCTTGTATAGATGCTCCCGGAGTGTTCCATAAGCCATATAATCATAGACAAGGATCATTTCACAGTTTTCTTCACAGTAGCCAATCAGTGAAACAAGATGCCGGTGACGAAGTTTAGAAAGCATTTCAATCTCAGTTTGGAACTCATGTACCCCCTGCTCAGAGAGTGGGTTCCCACGTTTAATTGCTACTTTGGTTGGTCCACCATCAATTTCTCCCTTGTAAACCTTACCAAACCCTCCTACACCAAGGACCAAAGCTTCATCAAAGTTGTTTGTGGCAGCCTTGATTTCAGCAAATGAGAAATGACGGCAAAGGTTTGATGGAAGAGAGGATGCATAACTTCCTGTTGTGTTAGTCTTGGCAGAACCTGCCGAGTGTGAATTACCATAGAGAGAAAGAGGGAGCCATCCAGATGGCCCTTCACTTGCACTAGAATCCTTTCTATGCCTGCAACGACGGGATGCTGCAAAAGCAAAGAGTCCAATAACAAGTGCTAAAACAACTCCTCCGCTAACAACTCCAGCAATTATTCCTGTGTGATTCTTTGATTTACCATGACTGGAGAGTCTAGCCAACGATGGGTCAATGGTTTCTTGCTGAGGAGCAGGAATAGGATTCGGCCCTGCAAGATTACCATTGGTATCATTAATTTTGAATATCTCCACTCCGTTCAAAATAGCATCATAAAACTGGGGATTTGAAGTAGGATTCGGATGCAGTGCAAGCCACAGATCCTGCTGAGGTTGCCCATTGGGAACAAATACAACATAATCCTTATGCACTGGAACCCCATTTGACTGTGGAAGATCATATTCCTCTGCCCAGGCAATAACATCAGCCTCTTCTTGAGCAGTTTGATTATGGAGAAATATATCAAACACTCTTTGATTAATCTTGGTTACATTTGTAGTACCCTCACAAAAATGGAGTCTCACAAGGTAAGAAAACCCCGAATCGATTGAGAAAATCCAAGTCAAATTGTAATTTATGTTGATGTCGGCATTTGGGCCCATTGATCTAGCTGTACTGTAGACATCAACTGGAGCAACAAAAGTAGGCGTGCCGGGAGGATAATTAATTTTAACTCCTGGATCAGCAGGCTCTGTTACTCCATATGCAGCTCCATAGAGGTAACGGGTGTCATCAGACCATGACCTGAACAGACCTGTATCATGGGACGGCGAGATATCATTTCCACCGACATTTAACCGATAAACATTCTCAAGTGCAGAGCTATTATCAATGGTGTAAGGAGTATTTGTACCCACAATCACGGTAGTTCCATCGGTAGAACTATAAATATCAGGCATGGACACAATCTCAATCCCATTAACAAATGCATAGGCATTTGAAGCATTGGTAGATGGAGTAAAAGTTACATTCAGCGTTTTGCCTTCAACATTGATCAAATACTCCTTCACAATTAAGTCATAATTCAAAGCTGATATGGTCTGAGCAACACTGAAATTCCTAAGGAGAGTGTAGGATTGGGCAGTGACAGAGAAGAGAGCATTGGATTCATTGAGGCCGGCGTAGGAAGCCGGATAAAAGTGGAGACGAACAAATTTCCGACCTGAGACCACCGGAAAACTGTAAGTAAATTCTGAGCGAAATACCCGGGCAGTCATGTATGGAACTTCAGGGACCGCCGGGTCTTGAGTTGCTGCAGATGAAGTGATGGAGTTCCCGGCCGAAGATGTAAATTTGGACCCAACATCAGTGGTCCATTTGCGACCATCGGTATCAGTTGAATCTGGAGGCCCCCCACAATTCAAGAGTATTTTATCGGAGGGCACAAAATCCGCAGCTCGGACAACTTGAATAGCTAAGACCAGGCAAAGAAAGAATGGAACACACCGATTGATGTTCTTCATGACCCCAAATTGCTTTTAGAAATGAACCAGAACCAGAACCACGGAATAACAAACTGGAAATCAGTAATGACAAGAAAAAATCTGAAATTTGACCCAGATCAGAAATGTTACTCGAAAGATTAACAGCTTGAAACCCGCATTTCCAAAAGTAGCAGAATAAAATCAAATATTAAGTACACAGCAAATTTTTCTTCGGTAAACTAGGTTTATTGAAGAAACAGAATAAGTCAAGAATGAGTGGCAAGAACCTAGCCGGGAATGCAGAGAATTGCAGCCATTCCGGACCAAGTGTATGAAGATTTGAAGAAGAGTGGCAGGGTTACCTTGGAAAAAGAAGATCAGCTGAAGGAGTAAGTGGGCGATTCAAATCGGAGAAAACCCAGGTACTGAGGATTGGAAAGGGCTGGGCAAAATGTAGAAGAGGAAGAAAATAGCATGAACTAGAAACAATAACAGCTTTAAATACTGCAATCCAGTTGTTACTGTTGTTTAGCTGTTACTTGCTTACTTGAACCAATTTGATTAGCTTAAAGGCTCCAAAGAAAAAGATATTCAGCAACTAAGATGAAGTTGAAATGACGGTTCTGACCTTGAAAAGGCGGTATATTTGCGAGCCCAACCTGAGGAATGAGGCGTTGATGATTTGGATGACAGGTCAGTGATCCATTGAACAACCCACGCGGATCGGTGTCAAACGCGTTTTCCTTTTTCTGAACTCCGCGCAAAGCCATTCAGTGCCTCACTGTCCTTGACTGTCTAGGCATTTTTAATATGTTAGACTAATAACTATAAAGGATCACATAAACATATTAAAGATAATTCATTAATTTGTTAGGTTGAAATATTTATTTATAATTGAATCAGTCATCTATCTTAATTCAAAATTTTTTTATTTATGAATTGTGAATTATGATTCTTTCCAAAATAGACAAAACATAATATTAATATACATCGAATTACATATAATATTTATTTTTCTTTTACTAATCATTTTTGTTATGTATGTGTAGGTGCTAAATATGATATTAAGTTAATTACCTTTTCTTTTAGTTTGAGAAATATTATATTTCAAAATAACACTTTATGATATTTACTTTTTCTTCTTAAGTATCTTAACATCATTCAGTGCAGTTGAATAAGATAATATAAGTTAATATAATTCAACATTATACGATGTTTAGTGCACACAACAGATTATATAAATTTATACAGTCAATTTTTTTTATACAATCAATACTATATAACAAAATACAGGGAGATTGTGTGAGATAAGGCTATATAAGACTAGATATGCTAAAAATTTGACTATTTTGACTAAAATATCCTCAAATATAAAAAAAAATATTAGATTTATCAAAATTATTTTTTAGCTAAATTTTACAAAAAAAATTAAATAAAAATAACATTAAATTTATACAATGTTTTATTAAAAAAATTATTGATGGGTTCTAATTAGGGCACCCAATATCCACATTGTGTCTTGTGACATTCAAATTTTCTTTAGTGTCAAGGCACTATGTGTAAAAGTACATGATATCATGGTACCAAATGAGATTTCGGGTGTCATGGAACACCATATGACAAACGGCATCCCATTATATATTTTCTTATTTTATTTGTATCAATCAAGTCTTATATAATTTAAAAGAGTTGCAATGTTTTTCTAATTTCTAACTCCATTTCACAAATTGACAAAACTAAATTGGAGTTTTTGTGGGAACTAATGCTAAATTATATACTTAAGTGGATAAACTTAATTATAAAATACCACGTTTTTAATTTCCCAACACATCTAACTTGGATTTTCGTTGTTGCATACCAAACTTTTAACTTCAAAACAGTGTGACACATTGCATTTGGTATTCAATTTATCCATTTAAACATAACATTTAGTATTAGCTGGCTACGTCAACTCTAGTTCTGTAGTTTGTGTCCATAATTCATTCACAAAAGTGATAACATATCTTGTTAAATTTTACTTCTTACTTTGCTTACCTTTTCTTTTTCTTCTGAAAATAGTTATGGCAGATGAAAACTTAGTGGAAATGGAAGAACATATTCCAGATGTAAGTTTCCTTTTTCCTTATTATACTTCTTTTGATTTCTCTCTCTGTGTTTTGCAATCTTATACGGCTTGTTATAGCTTGATGTGGTGATACATAAATATTGTTCAAAACTGTGTATATTTTCATATTTTTGAGGTACTTTCAAGTATTTTTCACTTGGGCAGTATAACATGATCCTCTGGTGTCCCTTTGTCTAGGTAAAGAAGTGATCGTGTGTTAATGGCATCACCAGAGCGACAGAAACACTTTCAAAGAAATAAGTGCATGCTTGTGGTATGACAATGCCCTTTGATTATCTTGTATCATTTTTGCTCATTTGTCTTACCAATTACCATTTACAGTATCTGCTCCCCTACAAAGTACTTTATTCTTGCTTGATATTAAAGCTAATTTGTTTTACCATTTACAGTATCTGCTGGAGCATATGGTGCCTTCATTCGTTTGAAAAAGAAGAATATAACATCTGTAAGTTCAATACCTTCGCAAGGAGAGTGAGAGTGAGAGAGAGAGAGAGGGAGAGAGAGAGAGAGCAAGCTAACTGTTTGAGATTATGTCTCTGTAGGTGGAACTCCTTGATCTTAGTGATGATAATGTTGATTCTGGAGAGGATTTAGAAGGTAATTCTATAAGGGTATCTTTTGCATAGGACTCAATGTGCAGCTGACCAACTTCCTTGGTCTGGCTTATAATTATACTTTTACGTTTTCTTCAATGCAGATGAGGATGGAGTAGGGAATGGGTATGCCCAATTACAGTATCTTGGGGATGGAACATAGAGAGATTATGAATATGAGGAGGTGCAAAGTGTTTATGAAAGATTCTGTCCAACACTTTTTATGTGCATGATTTGATTAGAAGTTAGAATACCTTACAGATATTCAACAAGCTTTACTTCAATATCGAAGATTTTGTGATGATGTTAACTGACATAGAAAGGAAAAGGACTCCTTTTGTTGTTAGTTCTTCCATATTACCAAATATATGCCTATTTCTGATTTTCGATAACTAGGAATGACAGAGATGAAGGATCATGTTGTCACTTGAAAATGTTTTAACGCTTCAAGCTTTGTATTTAAATTCCCTAACTAAGGTGTCAAGATCTGGATCAGCGATTATGCATCTATATGCATTTATAAACTCTCCACATGTTCATACTTCAGAAATCATGTTTATTTTTCACCACATATCATATGCATCTTATTTCTTACAAGATACAATTTGGGTTCTAATATTAAAAGTTCTTGAACAGATGACAACCATACTAGAGTGAGGTTCCATAAGTGAATTATTGTTTACTGCGTGGGTCTTGTTCACAAGTAAAAGCCAAAATATTGAAGCATTTTATATGTTCTTGAAGGCATAAAATTTTCAGGATGCATAGACAGCCAGAGCATGTCATGACATTATCACTTGCTGAAATGGGAACAAGTAGTTCACTTTGGTGCATGATTTTTTAACATTCTTGTTAAGATGCATGCAAAACTGCTTAACTATCAAATTGATTGTCATTGTTTCTTCTCTGTTCTTTCTAATGGATGTTCATTACATGCTTAACGAGGAATACACAATTTTTGTAATTTGTTTGAGTTTAATGCCTAAATTGTTTCAGTCCTGTAATTAGGGAAAGATAGTGAAGTGGTGATTATTATATAACAAAATTACAGTCTTTCAATCTTCATGTGGTTTTTTATTTAATTATACTGTGACATAGAAATATGGATAGAAGATGGTGAAAATGCACCCTTGAAAAAATATACCGGAATGAGATCTCAATAATTTAAAAATCAATTGAGATGTTGCACAATGATACAAAGTTTATGACTAAAAGTCACGTTTTATGAGTCCAGAAGGATATAAACCTTTAAAAATTATTGAAAAAGGAACCTTTAGATGGTATTGGGAGATATAATTGTTGAAACTAAGGGTTGGTTGTAGGATAGTTGACAATAAATACAGAGATTCTAAAACCTATAAATGCAGGGTTCAGGAGTAAGTAGGCTTTTTGTTACTTTACTGAATAATAAATCTCTATCTCCAGCAGTGTGGTTCTGAAAGGTCTGTAGCTCTCATCAAGACTGATACGTTGCTAGGTTTTTACTACTCTTGTTCATCAAGTGTGGTTGATTGCATTCTGATGTATTTGAATTCTATTATTGTAGTCTTATTCGGATAATAAAGTCTTTTTGTATATTCAATTTACCTTTGTAACACCTTTTTCTTCATCTTCTCTTTCTGAAGTTCACTACTCTCATATCAGTTAATGAATATCGGAGCACTAAAATACTCTTTTTCTAGCTATTTTGGAAAGTTTTATCAGTAAACTGAGTTACAGGTTCATAAAGTAAATCATTGTTACAGCCTAACTTTTGTAAAATTTTTAAAAGGCCCGAGCTTAAAACCCGATACAGTTCTATGTAAAGTAAACTCGAAACTTACAATCAGCTCTACTTAGTAGAGGCATTTCTCTGGAGCCAATTTGAATTTTCAGAGAAGTAAAGAAACCTGGTATTTGTGCTTAAGCAAAGGACATATTCGTTTATTCATAACATGGGAACTATATACCTTAACCTGGAGCTAACAAGGAACAGCTACTCACAGAAACACGACCAAATCCAAGAGTTTCAAAAGAAAATTGTTGCTGTGGATGGGGGCATTTATTAACTTCTAGCATTCTCAAAAATATAATGGGCGAGACAAACGAAACTTGTATGCTTACCTGAGCTCCGCAGAGTGTAAAACAGACCTTCATTTGCTTTGATCAACTCAGCTCCATCGCTCTCCTCCTCGTCTTCTCTCTCCCTGAACTAAGGATTAACCTCGTTCAAGTAACTTTTAGGAGAGAAGAGACAGCTACATTTGAACACACAGACAGGTATGGTTTTTTATTTACTTCTTTGGATATATTCGTTGATTCTTTCCAAACGCGTTCTTGTAGATAAGAAATGATATAAAGATTATCTCAAGCATGTTATAATCTTCATTATGTATGTTACCTAAAACAGCTAGTTTCATATTTTCATCATCCAACTATCTGGTTTGTGGAACCCATTTGAACGTACCTTAGGAGTTAGGAGATGACATGTTTACAACTTTACTCCTACCCTTCAGATGTCTACTATTGCTCAACAATGGATGAGAACGAGTTAATAAAAAATTTTCTTCACTTTAAAGCTAGAGTAGAAACATGATCTCCACTTGCACACTACTCCTCTAGTCTTCTCCCTTTGGTCTCGACTCTTAGGAAGAAACCTTAGACGAACACATATATAATGTGGTCTAACAGAGAATGGAGAAGCGTGGCTCGGTGACCAAGATATATGCAGGCCCAGAAGAGATTCGGATTACTCATTATTTCTTTGACGGTTGTCTTCTCACTAGAAAAATTAGGAACTATTTAGAACCATTTTTATTTTTTTATTTTTTAAAATAATTTTTAAAAATAATTTTAAAAAATAATTTTATAAAAAAAACAACAAATTTGTTTGGGTAAAAATATTTTTCATTAGTTATTTTTTGTATTTTTTAAAAAACAGATGATGAAAACAAATTAAAACACAAAAAAAAAATTTTTTTGTTTTCTAATCATTGTTTTCAGAAACAATTTTTAAAAAACAACTGATGAAAACAATTACCCAAATAAGTTTTTTTGTTCTTGCAGAATAAAAAATTAAAAAAAATAATTTTTAAAAATCAAACCAAACAGGCCTTTAAGTTCCCCAGCATTTGATGGCAGGGATTATGCAAAATGGGGAAGCACTGAAAGGGAAGGCAAAAACCACATAGCAAATTACGACTATGTCTTAGAAAGCTTTACCCCTCCCCCCTCCCAAGCTGTTATAAGGCATAACTTCATCCACATAAAAATACAAAATTAGCATAAAAATGTGGGAGTATGACCAAATGTTTGTTCATTTTGACTTGGGATTTAAATATTTGGCTTTTTTGTTCATGGAAGAAGATGAATGGCAGATGGTGCAAAAGAAAGGAAACCAATTTGTGGTCAATGACCAACCATTCTATGTTAATGGATTCAACACTGGCTAATGGTGTTTGCTGCGGATAAGTCCTCCAAAGGAAAGGTCACTGAGGTGGTCAAACAAGCATCCACAGTGGGTATGACAGTTTATAGAACTTGGGCCTTCAACGATCGCCAGTGGCGAGCCCTTCAGAAAACTCCCTCAGTTTATGATGAAGAAGTATTCAAGGTGCTCGTTTAACTGTTTGCTACCCTGACATAAATATGGAATACGACATAAACATTAGCAATGTGACAAAACATAATTAGAAGTATTTATAAATAATTTAAAATATCACATCATGTTTGATACAAGTGTCTAACATGTGTCACACCAACACAACTTTTATTTAGAAGTTTCCATGCATCATAGGTTAGACACCAACCAGTATGAGTTGCTTGCATGTATATATCTTCTTGTGGAAATTGAATTTGGATGATAATATAGTCGAACTTCTAGTTATTATTAGTTATCATTATCACTGCAGCCAATCACATTCCTCATGTAACTACCTTTTATTGTTGGGGTCACAAGCCTTGGATTTTGCGGTAAGTGAAGCATAGAAATACAAAATCAGGCTCATATTATCATTGACTAACAACTGGGAGGCGTATGGTGGCAAAGCACAATATGTGAAATGCGGCGAAGCTGCTGGCTTTAACTTGACCTCCGATGATGACTTCTTCTCACATTCAACTCTTAGAGCTACTATAAGTCCCATGTTAAGGCAAGTTTCTTGCAAATTAACTTATCACAACCAACTTAGGTTACTTGGATTAAGACATATTGTTGGGGTCAATGATCAACTAACTCAAAATTTAACCTGGTCTTTTTTCTTTTTGATTCCTCAAGATTAATTTGGTTTCAGTACTATTTTCACTGTGTAGATGGTGTTCAATAGAGTTAATACATTTACAAATATCACTTATAAGGAAGATCCAACAATTTTGCTTGGGAACTCAAGAATGAGCCTCGATGCACCTCAGATCCCTCAGGTGACAAATGACACATTCGCTCCCTTGACAATTTCTGCCTTACCAAAATAGAATGGATCTAATGCAGTTTGTTATATCAGAATCACATCATACAGTTGATTTCAAGTCGTCAATTCTTTCCAAGATATCTCATATTGAACCGATTGAAAATGTTGTAGGATTGGATACAAGAAATGGCAATCTATGTGAAGAGCATTGGTCCAAAACACCTAGTGGAGATTGGGTTGAAAGGATTTTATAGCCCCTCGACTCCTTACAGGGTTCAATCCAATCCAAATACATATGCTCAACAGGTTGGAACTGATTTTGTCAGGAACCAGCAGGTAAGTCTGTTCCACAATCATAATTTTTATTCAAATGCGTGAAATCATCATTTAATTGAATTTCTGCCTACCATTTATGCATACTTCCACATTTGTATAATCATCAAACGCAAATGCATAATGGTCTACTCTTATTATAAACTATACTATTTTTGTCTAATGTTCGATGAAGCACAAACACTTTAAAAAGGAAATTGTGTCCATATCTGACATATGTCATAGTAAGTGTTGTGTCATAGTGTCTATCCTTGTCATGCCCCATGTTATGTCAATGTCTGTGCTTCTCATTAGCTAATTATATATTTTGTCATAAGCATTTCTTCTTCTTTGCTTACACCATTCTTCTATTTTTCCTAACATGCACCTTCGGACAAGAATCTTACAATTTCTGATTAAGAATAAACTACCTGGTTGAAGGATTTCACAAGCAATTTCTGATATCCACCTCCCATTTATAAAATCTTGGATGGAACCTCACATAAAGGATGCTGAAAACTATCTTGGAATGCTCGTTGCTTTTCCTGAGTTTGGTGTGTCTACAAAAGATCCTAACTACAATTCATTACACAGAAACATCCTTATCAGTAGTTGCGGACCACTGTACGAGACAGTTGCCCCCACAACTTTTTGTTTTTTATTACTATATATAAAAAAATAAATTTGCCTCCATCAAAAAACTTTTTTGACCCTATACTTCTTTGTAAAAAATGAAACCACGTCTTCAGATCACCACCTAGCCCATTTTGTCCTCTTACTAAAGGCTAATCTACTAACCCACTCTATTAACAAATTGTCGATGCCTGTGTTCGGTGCAATGGACCTTCTGCTCTGTATGGTCGGGTCGGTTGGGCGGTCTGGTCAGTCCGGC
>JASKGM010000013.1:5287368-5309597 GCA_034509205.1 Ceratonia siliqua | reverse complement strand
GACCTTGAGTATGTCCAGTTGATCAGGTTCCCGGTGAGTTTGGTGGCCTATCGTTATATGGGGGAGTGTGGGGTCGATTCGCCCCTGTTCCGGTTGCTGGTTGGTGGGAGGGATGCACGGTGTTTCCTGGGGGGTCGACTCTGCATGCAGCGGGCCTTTGAAGGTGTCCATGTCGTCGATCACAGAATCGGAGATTAAGGAATCCTTAGAGTTCCCACAGACGGCGCCAAATGTCGATGCCTGTGTTCGGTGCAATGGACCTTCTGCTCTGTATGGCCGGGTCGGTTGGGCGGTCTGGTAAGTCCGGCTGTCTGGTCGGGTCGTTTATCTGGTGTTCCCTGTTAACACATATACGGGCTCGGGTACGAGGACCGTATTAGCTCAAGTGGTACCAGGATCAGCCACACCTTTAACATAAGGTCACTGGTTCGATTCCTGGGGAGCCGCCCCAACAATAGCCAATGCTTAGGGGACAAAATCAAACAATAGCGGGACTGCGGATGCCATCGCGCATCAACACAAATAGAGGTTCCACATTAATTGATGAAGCTCCTGCATTGACTAAACCAAAAGTCAAGTGAAGCCACATCTCTAAAGTCAACTCTGCTTCCTTTGAACACTGTGTCCTGTTCTGATGTTGCATGCTCCCTTGTCCACCTGCTGCATACTCTTATCCCTTGTCTCTTTTTTCTTTATTTCCTTTGTTAGCTCTTACTGGAGTTTACTTGTATATATTGTTCTTTTCCCTTTGTTTTATGTCCCTTTTTTAGTCTTTAGCTAGCTGTAAATTTTTTGGTTTTTTTCCCTTCCTTGTAGTATATATTTCTTCCTTCTTCTTATTCCTGGTTGTAATGTAACCTTGTATGAATCAATACAAAGCAGCATTCCCAAACATTCTCTTTGTTGTTTTTATCTTTGCTTAGTTTTTCTTATTCACACACGTGACATGGTTACAATTATACAAATATACCAAATCTGACCACCCAGTAGCTTTTTTACTGTCCACAATTATACACATTATAGTTGGTAACTTCGTTAAAGTCAAAGACTCTCCGCCTTACAAGCCACATCACACTTTACTCATTTGTCTCAGACTCTTATTTCCTTCAATATTTCAATCTAATCGCACACAAAAGAGAGAAAGCTGAGAAATCTAAATGTATGGTCAAATGGGATTTTAAAATTGGCTATTTAGGGATTTTTAATCTACTGGTGGGCATCTAAAGAGGTTTAGGTGATTCTATTATTCTATTACTTTCAATTTTCATTGTTATATTATATTAGTATATCAAAAGAGAGTATGATTTTTCACAACAACAAATAGGGATTTCTTTTCATAAGTTTAACCATGATTGATATATTAAATTTGATAATTGGTTAAAATATTGTGTATCAAAAGATACTGTATTTTGTTTATGTTGTTATCTCATGAGATTATATATTTTGTATTAGTAACATTGGGTGTAATTGAAGATTTGGTGGGAGTAAAAACTATTTTTGTAATCTCTTTTTTTTGCTTAATAATTTTTTTTTAAAAAAATATTGCCCCCACTCAAATTTTCTGGGCCACTGCTTATCAGCACTGTGTACAAGACCATCCTGAACTCTACAAAGAAAAGAGGGAGTGGGGCTGAAAGCCCTTTGTGGCAGGTTTTTCCTGATGGAACAGATTACATGGATGATGGGTATGCAATTGTTCTCTCAAAATCTCCTTCTACCTCAAGCATTATATCCCTTCAATCTACAATGCTTGCGCTATTCAAAGGCATGTGTTCTTAGATGCCATTGGGGTTGTAACTTGTAAGAAGAAACATGTATTGGAAAAAAAAACTCTATCATGATGAACTCTGAAACCACAAGTCGAAAGTTTCCAATATGTTGTTATGGCAATAAAAACATGCATGTTTATTGTATTGTGGATGCAGTAGTATCAAGTATAATCTTCAGTTTGAAATTGATATTACAAAGAATGAGGGGATATATGGTGATTCACGATATCATTCTGTTTCTATTAATGTCAATAGTATCTTTGGATGTTCTCACATTATGGTTTGAGTAATTTTACTCTCAGACAAAATCTTACAAACTTCTCACAAACAGTCTCATGTCAACATACAACAGTGTGGCCCACCACTCAATAGAGAAAATAAAACTAATTGGTCAACAGTGCTGACATGGGATTGTTTGTGAGAAATTTATAAACATTTTGTTTGTGAGAATAACATCACTTTATGGTTATGCAAACCTATCATCTTAATTAGACCTAATATGGTCCAAGCTACCCGCCTGGCCCAATCAAACTCAACTCAAAGAACATGCAATTTGGGCCTTAATATGCATTAGTATCCTAGTCTTATGGAAATGGGGAAAATAAGGTGGGGTTGTGGGCGAGCAGAAGTACGGTTATTATGTGAAAAACACAACGCTAATGTTTGAAAGCCGTCACCCTTTAGGTTGGCAAAAGAGGCATCATTTCCCACAAGAACACTATTCAAATGAGATTGTGTCATATGGAATTAAATATCATCTCCTCTTGAAGGTCTAATAATTTTCATCTAATAAGTAAGACATCATATACTGGAAGGGCAATAAATTGTGGCTTTGCTTAGTTCTATCTTGTTTCAAGCCATAGAACCACCCAAGTGCTGGCATTGCAGGTGAGGTCCCACCAAGAAGGCTGATTAAACTCTTATAACATAACACCGGTTGCTCCTGCCTGGGTTTGAATAAGCCATTCGACAAAGGATTTGCTGTAATATAGGTTGCTTGAATGATATAAATCTAGTCCAGCAGTAATGGTTGTTGCCTTCAGTGAAATATAATTGAAACAAAATTCCTTTCATATCTTTCTGGAACTCAGGCTCGCTTATGTGGCCACAACTGTTGCAGGAAGACTCCTGATGTTTCAAACTTGGAGAGGAAGGAAAAGAATGGAACAAAATCGTACAACTGATGGTTGTCAATTCTTTCATTAGCTGGTCTTGGCATGAGATACCTTTGAATTCCAATATGCTCCTCCTGATGATCATAAATATATTTTGTACTAATATCTCTACAGAGCCAGAATCAAAACTGATATGGTTCTAAGAAAACAGAAAATAAATAAATAGGTAAAGCATCTGTTAAATATCATCAATAACCCAGTGCTATCAGAAAGCTGTTGTCTTAGACTGCGAGACAACTTTCTGCATCAACAGGTAGTAGGTACCTCATCTTATGGTTAAAAGACAAGGCATCTATAAATTGCAAGTTGTGCACATAGATGATCCTCTTTCATCCTTGTTTAACTAAGTCAAAGAGGAAGCAGAATTTTCATATTCATATTTAAATTGTTTTACTTAGTTTTTTGTCATGGAAACAGGAAGGTAACTGTAGTACAGCTTCAGAAGCCAACAAGAACAACGAAAAACCAAAGTTTCAGCTTAAGCTTGCCAGTTACCAGTATAGAATCAGAGAGATTGTGAAGAAATGAAAACAATCAGATAACAGAACGAATATACTCACATCACTAAGCAGCTCACTTTCTGCTTAAGCTCAATTTTGAAAGGACTGCAGCTGCTTGATCACCACCCAGAAGAAAATAAGGATGCCTCAAAGAATCAGCAGCAGATAAACGTCCTCTTCTTAGGGAACCTCTCTCACAGATAAGCTTCGTTGCTAAGTCCCACCCTCTACCCGAGTCAGAGTCAAGAATTTGGAAGTCAAGCCTTTGGCGAGTATAATCCCTCCATTTGTTCAAATCATATCTACAAGTTTTTATTTCCAAATTGAAATTCTTTAAAGAAGCAGGAGACCTTAGGGATGGTATAGCCATTTGCAGGAGTACAATCCCAGCAGAATACATATCAAACAGATCAGGACTGTTCAACTGCAACAATAATTACACAACTCCACTTTAGCACTTCCTATGCAAGATTATAAGTATTACGCTGCAGCGGATATAATGCAAACAAATTGAAAAGTGTGTATGCTGAAAATAACTTCATAAAGATGAGATGGTGAATTACATCACAATCTGGAGATTCTAGTTAATGCAAAAACTAAACAAGATAGAGGAAGAATCTACTGTCTGTGAATAAATCTTAGGATATACGGCTATACCTTGAAGAAATGACTTAACTAATTTGACAAAATGGTTCACCCCGGTATTATATTTTGTTTCTTAAACTTATACCCCAACAAAAGAATTACAATTCTAACTTCATAAACAGGGTATAAGTAAATAGAACCTGCCACAGGATTGGTGAAAGGAAAGCTGCAATTGGCTCTGGAGGAGGACTTGGTGTTTCTTCAGGGAGTACATATAATTCAGGGGGACAGTAGTCAGGATCCAGAAGGGTACGGTTGGACACATAATTCTTTCCAATCCGAAGGTCTGTTGCTGCACCAAAATCTATGAGTTTGATCTTCCCCCTTTTAGTGACTACTAAGTTGGCTGGCTTTACATCTCTGTGAACAATGCCGGTGTCGTGAATTTTCTTAAGAGATGTAATGATCTGGCGCATTATTTGCTTGATGATCAATGCATTTCGTTTAGAAGAGTCTACACCTTGCAAGACACTTCCAAACATGACAGACTCTAAGTTTGAAGGAAAGTTACGATTTTTCATGTAATCAGCAAGGGTACGGTCTCCCTGCATCATAGAGAACCTGCAATTAATTGGTAAAATAGTTGGTAATGGGGTGTGTGTGTGTGTGTTTAATGAATGTAAATAAAAGAAGGAACAAAATCAGACTAAAATTTTAAATTTAATTTTCTATATTTTCAATATCCAATTTAACACCACCATAAAAGGCTAAAATAAAACTCCTGACGGCAAAGTGGTGTATGCTGAAGTAATCTATGGCTATTGTTCATGCAATAGAAGTATCAGGTAGAGCACCTCAAACTTCCAAACAAGCCATTTTCCACCTTTTGTGAACTGTGAATTTGTTTTGTCAGCTACAAAACTTCCAAGGAACTCAGCACATGTTTCAGGAGCTGCTCTGGAGAGCCTGTAATTGAACCACTCCTCAAAATCACCAAATTCTTCAGCCCCTTGGATGCCAACCTTCACCTGCACATTCCATCCGTCAACTGCTAAATACATTAAACAGGCTTTCTCATTAATAACAAAAGAAGTGAATTCACTAATATGTAAGTTGAGAAATGACTGCTACCAGCACAGGTAAGCATCGTATGACTAAAGCTTAAAATAAATGCATATCATAAGAATACCTTTTTAAGAATAACTTTATCCTTAGATTTCACATCCAAATTTGTTGCCTTGCCTCTACCCCGCTTCTGCACCTTCTCTTCTACGTCCACATTATTTGGAACCATAACACCTGAATAAACAACACCAAATGACCCTTCTCCTAGCTTATCTCCAATCATAAAATTAGCACTCTTCAGATTCCTCCTTCCAGCCAAATTGTCCAAACCCAGTTGCAGAGGAGCCAGAAGGTACGCATCTATGGCGCCTATTAGAACGCCTGGCCTTGCAGTCAAATAAATCCATGTCAGTCCAGCAAACACTAGGAAGACCCACTTCTGAATGTCGGATAAATCTTCGGTTACTCTCTGAAATTGGACTAATCCTGATCGGAAAACAGGAAACTGGTCCAGATATATAGTGTTCTCCAACAAACCTTTGGGAATGTCCTCCAGAAAAGCATTACACTTTGCATGGTTACTCTTGAAACGGTTTGTAAAGAAACGAAGATTATTTGCAGTAGTGGGTTTCAGAGGAGAGAAGCAAATAGTCATCCGATTATGTTGAATTGTAGTTGCAATTGGACGAAGCAGGGAAGCCATGACTGTTATCCCAAAAGATGCTTATGCTACGAACTTTGGTCCTTTGTAAGAAAAGAAATAACATCAGCAGAGGCATCTCTCGTGCCATCTGTTCCTCCTTACTTTATCCACGAGTTCTTTATCTTCTTGGACCAAAATTAAGGCCAATGAAGCCATACAGTTATTTTTTTTTTTTTAATTTTTGAAAAAAGTAGTAGAAATGAAAATTAAGGAAGAAACAGCGTGAAGTTGCAATCATTGTAATTTGTACGCCACTAAAAAATAGTAATTTTTTTTTGTTATGATAAATACATACTTCAACTGATATTATATCCATATATGAACGCGGACTTTTTTTTTTTATAATTAAAATCCAAAACCCACACACAATCCATGTAATTTTTGTAAGAACATTAGATTAATGAGTGTATCAACACAATCCATTACAACCAACTTGGAAAACTAAAAAGGGTGAAGATAAGAGTGCTACACAAATCATGAATTTTTTTTTTCCCAGATGAAGTTGCTTGCTCCATATCTGTTTTTTTAAGTCTAACTTTTTAGCTTAAATCCCATTGTTTATTTCAATCCATGCAGGAGACAGCAAAGCATGCTTCAACAGTTTAAAGAGAACACTAATACTTGCAATTTAAAGCAATCATCCATTAAACGTTCATTTCCTAAGTATAAGGGTGGTATTTGCCCATACCTGACAGAAAAGAGATATGCCACACTTTCAAACTTATTTTTTACAAATTCTCACAAACTAACTTCATTTCTCTTCAAATAACCACACCCATCCCATCACAGCAAAACTCAACCATTCACAAGATGACATGTAATGAATTTGTGATATATAAATTTGTTAAGAGGATACTTTCTCAACAGAAAACACTATTATAAGATTTCAAAACAGAAAATAACTTTTAAAGATTTCACTGTATTTGCCCATATCACAATAAATTCTTAGCAAATCAGCTCAATGCAATACATAAGGGCACGAGAACGTTTGTTGCTGTTTTTTTCCTGTGCTATTGTACTACTGTTTTCACGCATATAAATAAAAGCCTACCCAATGAGAGAAAGACTGAGTATTACAGAAAACATGTGCATCTTAAACCAATGCAAGCTAGCTAGCAGGGCTATGCCTCTGAAGGAATGAGGCTACAGGCCTCACATAACTAAAGTCCTTGAAAGGATTTCCACCATTGGGGCTCGCAGCTGGCGAGTCCACAACAGGCATATCAGTCCAGCGCTTCTCAAAGTTGGCAACACAGTGCTTCCCAGCAACTTCAGGACGAAAGCTTGGTTGGATTTCTCGTGCATCCAACTTCTTCCAATTGATTGGCTTAAACCACTTGTGGCCTTTAATTTCCTGGCTCCCCCTAGGTCCAGTACCTAAGCGCTTACTTGCATCCTTATGCAGTAGCTGTAACAGGGACAATCGCATTTATTTAACTTCTATTAACTAGCAATATAGTCATAAGACAGCTCAAAACAAATGCAAATTAAAGGGTTGACATTTCTAGTAATAAAGATAAATTTTCTTAAGCATATTTAAATTAAGATCAAATTATTCTTTAGATAATGGAAATTTTGAACCTTGAGGTGGCATTTGGTAGGCGAACATTCTAATTTTCAATCACTTGGAAGCTTATTTATAAGAGGTATATGAAAATTTCACAGTTCCCATGTTAGTTATGACATATTAAAAAACATGAGAATCTAGAATTTTTCACATATATTATATTCAAATATCTTATAAATATGTTACCAAATACTTGAGAAATTAAGATTTCCACTACCAAACACCACCCAGAAATTTAATGAAGGAACCATTTCATAATACATACGTAGGTATCATGCTTAAAGGCGCCCTAATTCTATTTAAACCTCTCCATCTGGGGCAACAGTAAAATATCCACAGTATGCCTAAATTGATGACAGTGCTTGTCGACAGAAAATTAAGATTGGGTTTATGATGTGGGCACAGGTGATTTTTTTTTAGTTTCAAATGATCCATGCAAAGATAAGTTAGTGTTTCTGCTAGAGGTAGTTACACAAAATGTGTATGTTCTCTGTAGACTAGTTATTACCCCTTTCAACAGAGAATGTGCTTCACTAGACAAAAATGCTGGCAGCTTCATCTTGTCTTTAACTATTTTCTGCTGAATCTTCTCACGATTCCCACCACAGAAGGGAGGCTGCAGAGGAGGAGAAACAACAAAAAATCAATCATTTGCAACTCCAAAAGGACATCAGTCAGTTCACAAGAACATAAAAGTTCATTACAAGAAAATAGTATAACAACACTATGAATCTAACGTCAGCTTGATTCATAGGAAGAAAAAAGAAATCAAACATTTCATATACCTCATAATGATAAGAACTGCCTCATAACTGGAAAACTTGAAAAAGCCATAATTTTACTGCTAAATATACTATTTTGAAAATAAGTCATCGGGAAAAGATAATATAAGATTTTCCTAAAAAAAAAAAGAGAATATAAGATTCACATGTAACCATCCTAAACAAAGCCTAACTTTCAACTGCAGATAGCCCAACTACAGATAGTCCAAACAAGTAGCTTCTAAAGAAAGAACTTCTTGTAGAGGACTTGCTTGTAGCTATATATACTCACCAAGAGAAATTTTTACTCAACATGTAAGTACACAGCTCCACCAATCCACTGCAAAGAATCATCCAACTTCGAATAGCCAAATGAACAACCACCAATACAAGAATACAAGAAGCAGAATACAAACCTTTCCAGTAAGCATCTCAAACAGTAGGATTCCAACACTCCACCAGTCAGCAGCCTTATCATGGCCCTTGCCAAGAATAATTTCAGGTGCCATGTACTCTATTGTTCCACACATGGAATTAGATCTTGTATTATCTTCAAATTGCTTGGCCAAGCCAAAATCTGTCAGCATAACCTAGTTCGTCAACAAATAAATCTCAGTTAGACTATTATATGTATAAAGCAGGGTCAAAAGTCATATAAACATGAGGTAGGGAGGAGAGAGTACATGGCCATCAGCATCCAGTAAGATATTTTCAGGTTTTAGATCCCTGTGCATTATTCCATTTGCATGGAGATGGGAAACTGCAGAAACAATTTCAGCGGCATATATGCGTGCTAGATCCTCTCTGAAAATTCAAAAAACAATAATAGAACCAGAAAATAAATAATTTATTTGTCTCTTTTTAAGCAATAAGTTAAAAAAGAAAAGGCCAAAACCTAAAGTACCTGAAAAGGCCATGGTGATAAAGCTGAAAGAATAGATGGCCTCCATTTACAAAATCCAGCACAAGATACAATCGGTATTTTGTCTGAACAAAATAAACAGAACACATCATTTTTAGCTTCAATCATTTAAGACCATTTTGATCTATGAGCTACAAGAGAAAATATTTTACTAACAAATAACATTATCAAAGTTACAGGGTAATCAAAAATTACCTATGCCTTAAAACAACATATTCTTCATTGAGATTTCAACATAAATAATGATGCAGATGCTTATGTGAAGTGAGAAATAAAAATAAGATAAAGAACGTAAGCAAGGTTGAGTTGTAAGAAACCATGTCAATAGATATAAATTATTTATAACAACAACAATGTTAACCAAAAAAGCATCTATAAAAACCTAGTATTACAAATTAGAAGATAAGTACCTGAAAAGAGTATCTGAGTTGAACAACAAACGGGTGCTCTATTTTGGTTAAAATATCCCTCTCAGCTTTCATGTATTCAGCATGGTTCTTCTCCATAATTTTGTCCTTTCGCATAACCTTCATTGCATAAATTTCTGAAGTACCATTTTTCCTCACTTGATATACTTTTGCAAATGCTCCTTGCCCCACAACCTTTAAAATCTCAAAATCCTCAATGCTTACTCTCTGAATCGTCATGAGGTTCCGATTATCATCTTCAAAAGATTCCTCAATGATAACATTGTCAATGGAAGATTCTTCAACATCTTTAATGGGATCTCCAGCAACACACTCCACTAGTTCCAAAGAATCCTCAGTCTCATGTATGGTGAGTTTGCCAAGCTTCAGTGATTGACTCACACAAGTAGAAGGGCCAACCAGAGAATGCGAGCGGGTGTAAATGACAGCCGGATCATCATATATGAGTTCACCCAATTCTTCTATGGGCTCAGCAGTAACAGAATCAACATTATTCACCTCTACTGAGGAAGGCACCGTAACTGGACCAAAGACATCAGAGAAGTCAAGCTCAACATGATCTGTAATTACGTTGTCAGTGAGGCTTGTAGGAAATAGCATCTGGGTCTGGAATTGTTTGCATATGCCAGTCTTAGACAAACCAGAAAACTGAGAGGAAACCATTTCACCACTAACAAGCAGGGATCCAAATATGCTGATGGCCTGATGGCCAAACTAATCAATGCTATACAACCCCAAAGTTCCCCAATACACCCACTGCTGATGGACTCCTATCAACGGCCTGAATGAGGAGAAAGTTGATGCGTGCAAATGGTGTTCCCAAAAATTTTGGCAATAAGCAGAGCAAAATCCAGTAGAAGAGGCTGTTCTTGTTTCCCGATCCACAGGAAACGAAGTATTGTCCAGTAGTTGTTGAATTCATGAAGATCCAATTGGAAATCTGCATATCAACCCAGAAAAGAAAAAAATATTAAGTAGACAACACAAACACAACCATAACTTCTTTACTTAGCTTTTTTATTTATTTCAGGCTGTTCAGGAGGTAAGATTTGAAGGTAGATTAATCATAATAGCACTGCTGTACGACATAACTTGAGCTGATAATATAAGGAAATAACAAGTCTTGCTGGGCCAAAGCGATATATATTATAACTCGATTAATTGGCATATACACAAACACCATTGACAGAAACGAAATTCAAAAGAACGAGGATTCAAGTTTACAACAACTTATTTGAAAGAATCCTTGTATCGTTCCTTGTGGAACAAATTATCAAAACTAATATCTAATTATCGTTACAAGAAATCAATATAGAGATGTTAGCCAGATTAAATATATCAAAGTAAAAACCCACCAAAAACAAAATAGATCATAGTAGAAATCAAGATGTATGTGAAAGGTCTAAATTTTGAATCGCTGATCTAATAATAGCCCAAGACTCAATCAGGTTCGGACTTCGGACACAACAGAGAGAAAACACTATTCATAAGCAAAAACTTGTGTTCAGCCATAAAACGAAAATTATTAACTCGGTTATCATATAAGAAAAAAAAACGCAAGAAATTTAAAAATTAACCTACATAAGATTTAAAGCTTTGAATTCCAAGACAAGGTTAAAATTACAAATTTTCTCGTGAGACTCAAGGGTTACCTGATAATTATAAAATTTCTCGAAAAATAAGGGGAATTGCAACGGAAAAACGAACTGGAAAGAGTAAGAAGATGAGTACCTGGGAAGGTTGCGGAGGAAGCTAATAGAAAAGAGTTTACGGGGCGTCTTTTCACAAATTCTTCAGAAAACAACTCGCGTCGCCACTTATAGCATATTGAAACTGATGGTCGTGCTATTTCCATGAATAACACGTGGCCTAATATTATTGGTGGATTAACCACGTTCTGCAGATTATGCGTTTTGGCCCAACTCAACTTGGAATATGCCATTCGGATTTGGGTTCCAATTTCGGGTGCTATTTGGATTTAGTTTAGTTTTTTTTTAATTTAATTGGGTTTAATAATTAGATTCATAATTAGAGCAAATGTCAACCATTATAAGCCTATATTATTTTCATAATAAATTTTATTATCATTGGTTTCTGTATTATTATTAATATGTATGATTAAGAAATTTCTCAGGTACAGTATTAACAGAAATTTTGCAATTCCACATGATTCCGTGTGGAAACAAGCCAAGGCGAGCTGTGCTCTATTATTCTCAGACTTGGCTCTTTAAATTAAATTAGTTTAATTTTATGCTTAAACTCATTTGTTTAATTCAAACCAAACTTTTATATCAACCCAACTTAATTTATTTAGTTTATTTATACTTGTATAGTCTTTGATAAATTTGAGAAGAAATTCATGTTTTTTTAATATATTTGCTTTTCAATAATTTAATTAAATTCAGTATAAATCATTAAAGTTCAAGTTAATATTTATAAAAAAAATAAATTTTGTGCAGTATTTGAAAATTAGAGGTATAGTATACTTTTAATTTTGAAACAAAATACATAAAGGAAAAATTATAAAGAGAACGAGTATAAATTTTAAAAATCTTAAGAAAATTGAATGTAATTAACTCTTAAATTTGTTTAGGACGAGTGGAGGACGATAATAGCAACTCTTTACCCAAATACTCATCCCCACCTTCGTATTTTCGTTTTGCACCCCAAGAAAATTTCCTTCCTTTCAACTTTCCGCCTATTCATATCCATTCAATTCCCGTGAACGTACAATTTTCTCCTACTCCGTAATCCAAAGTTTTCTTCTCTATGAGTGACTTTCTTGCTACTAACTCCCTGGGCATTTCAGTTGCCGAAGCTCGAAGATTGGTTTTTCTCAATTTAAGGCCCAGAAACGAACTTAAACCAAATTTTCATGCTCCCTTCTGTGTTAACCTATCTAATTCCAGTAATTTAGACCCTGCAAATGATAATAATGGCAGGTCACAGTTCATTAAGGGTGCTTCAATGGCGAATGGAAGCTCTGGCATTCTGGGGTCAAGGAACTATCGCTTTTATAATGAACTAGAATTTGAGGAGAAAGAGGAAACGATTCTTGGGTTAGAGAGGAATAGCGTCGATGCGGATGCGGTAAATTTCCAAATGAATTCAGAAATGCATAGAGAACCCGGGTCCACCGCTAGAACCCCAGCTCATGGTCTGGGTCTCGGGGATGATACAACAACTTCATCTGGATTAGAAGATTTTGTTGAGTTGAACTCTGGTTTGGATGACGATGGAGGAAGCAGAAAGAAAGAGAATAGTTCAAGGGACGAAGATTTGGTTCGAGTTCAGAGTGACACAGATGGTGTTGATTTGAAAAAAGACGAGCAATTTGAGAGATTTAGTGGTAAACTTGGATTTAGGAGAGGTAAACAAGTAATCAGAAGGTCGAATTTGTTGGCGAAGCAAGTCATCAGTATTCGTTCTGCTAGTAGCTTAGGATTCGTGTCGCAGCTTTGGGTGGACACCACGTCTGTGAGTGTATAATTTATTATCTAAGTTATTTTCTATTGGTTCTAGCACTTGGCTTTTATTGCTTAAGCTCTTTGAAATTTCACATACAATTTCATTTCTTCAGTGGGTTGTATTGTTTGTAGAGGTGAGGCCAAACTTGCTTTCCGGGGAATCGGAAAGGTTTCTTCTGGAGGATATTAGCCAGGTATAAGAAGTTTGGAATCAAGATATATGTTTTTCCTTTTTCGAGACTGATGCCACTCTCAGTTGAATGTGTATATGCTTAGTTCAAACATATTTTCCCCTTATTTTTACTCTTTCATTTTACTTTTTGGGAGTCCTTCTGCCTGCAATAATATGAAAAGATAACCACTTAGATTAGAATACTGGTGAACTATGAGGATTGGGGGTGCTTCTAAAGCTATATTTCTGACAATGATTAATTGTTGTGGGTGATATTTTGCTCTTGTTAGTTCTGATGTACAATTTTTATCATGGTTCTGTAACTTCGTTTTGTTGCCATATTTAATTCCTAATACAGAGTATGGTGAACCTTACTGCTTTGCCTGCAAGTAACTTCTTGATTATGGGTTATAATATTAAGTGTTCCACTTGTTTCTTTCTTAGGTTGGGGATGTTGTCCTTGTCCAGGATGAAAGTGTGATAGAGAATGAATTTAAAATGGTTGCACTGGAGACACTGGTATGTCTTACTGTTTTATAAGACTTAGAGTTGTGAATTATTTCTTTTATGAGATTTATAGGTGGAGTTCATAGTCTGACAGAATATGCTTAAAAAGTCTTCTTTCATGATATGTGGTACTCAAACTCTAATTTTTTTTCTCTCAAACAATGCAGATAATTTGTGTTTCCTGTTCATATGACATGTTTTCTTTAGAACTTGTGTAATAGATATACTTCTGTGCATATAATATATGCACCATTCTTGTGTGAACTTCCTTGTTTTGTAAGATGATGATGCCTCATGCGAAGAGTGAAATCTTGCCTTAGAGGGGGGTATTTTTATTGATTAAATTATCGGGGTTAGTACCAGGGGATTTACTTCCTATGGTTTGTAAATTATGTTAAGCTCTGAGCATATTTTCCTATGTGATCTTTTGTTGTCTATGTATTGATTTGATGAGGAGATTCTCAAAACAGATCTCTAGCTTCCAAGTTCTAAGAAATGGTTTGCATGATTTATGGCCAATACAGTTTCTGTCTCTTCTTTTTGGGTTTTTTTTTTTTTTGTGGTTGCTGAATAGTAAATTTTCCTTTTTGAACCTTCATATATATGGACTCCTAAAAAGTAGCCTGGCATTAATTTTTAAATAACGATATAATATTTTATCTGGCTAACATAGGTAGGGGAATGGGGGTTCTTTGCCTAGCTTTACATTGAGCAACTGTTCTAATTTTTCACTCATTTTTCCAGACGAATTATGCTCTGAGTTACCAAGCTAGGGTAGCTGGAAACATTGATACTGGTGAGGAGGGGAGACCTTGAGAGTTGAGACATCACATTTGGAACCTAGCAGGGGTGACTTTTACCAACATACTGACTATGAGGATCAGCCACAGTGCTACCAATAAAAAAAAAGTACTCAGAACTATGTTTTAAACAGATGAGAATAGGAGGAGAAAAAGAAAAGAACATTATTAAGAAACATGAAGTTGCAACCAATAAATAAAAGTGAAAAACAAGAGTTGATTATTGGTTATTGGCTAAGTGACCAAGTCCATTGAGAATAAAACATATATAGCCAGATACTAGCTTTGGATTGAAGATAAGAGGTATGACAAAAATGTGGGTTATACCCTTTTCAGGCTTTTGGGAAATTCTGATAATATATCATAATGTTGCACATGGTAGTCGATCAATTATTTCTTAATAAACTAGAAGGAACAATATCTTATTTCTGTTTGGATAATTTTCAATTATGACTTTTTGTTTCTAATATTTGCATGAACCTGCTATATGGATTTGGATTCTGGTTGTGCTTGGTTGTATGATAGAAATATGAAAAGTTCTTTTTGTGAAATTTCTTATTTTCCGCTCTGTGGACTGGTAACTTCTGTATGATTTTTTTCTTCTAGCTCAATCTTTTGGGATTCATGGCATTAATCTTTGACGCCCTTGCCATGTCTCTTAAAATGAAACAAGTTAGGACTATCTTTTGTATTTTCCTCTTTAATTGATGGAACTAGCTTGGGGTATTGGCCCAAGTCTCAGCTCATTTAACCTTCAACTTTTGTACTTCTTAATTGATTTATATTTGTTAGGTAGGATACAAAGTTGTAACGCCCTCTCGACAGAACATTGGAAAGGTGATTATATGTTTTCTTGCACCATATTTTTTTACAACTTTATTATCTTCAATTATGATATTATGGAAATCTCAATTTTTTTAGGTGCGTGGGTACACTTTCAGCATAAATTATGGGGTTGTTGAAGCACTAGAGCTTGATTCGTTTGGACTATCCATCATCCCCTCAAGTCTGGTAAGTGGGCTGCCTCTTATTAAGGTTGAGAAAATAAGTGTAGATTGCAGGCACTTTTTATATTGGCAAGGTGTGTCTTCTGTTACTAAACGCAAGATACAATGCCCTAATCATGATTATATGCTTCTTCTAAGGGTTTAGTCTATGAATTTATAATGCAATTTGATTGTTAATTTCAGGTGAGTACCTACTCTTTGCTAGTTGAAGACGTACTGGAAGTTGTATCTGATACAGTTGTTGTGCATGAAGCTGCAGCATCACGCATACAACGGCTTTCAAAGGTACCTTTAGTTCAAAAATAAAGATGCCAAGTATGCTTGGTGTTGGTGGCTTACTTTTGTTTTCTATCTGTTGAGTATCCTGCAAATAGCCTTCCACTGGATTTCCAACTCAAGATGGTTAATTGTCTATGGGTTATTCATGGAATGATAGAAATACATGAAATGTGTCGTTTTGATCCCTTTTTTTGACTTCACCTGCTTGCAGCATACTTATAGTACATGCACTGGGTCCTCTATTCATATTCTTTACAATTATTGAACTTCATTTTCTTCTGAAATTATTGGGTGCCATCATACAAGATTTTTATTTTCTATTTGTTTTAGAAGAAATTTTGGAATTCAGAGAAAAAACAGGCCGGGCATTGTGATTTTCAACCCAAGCATTCTTTTACCACTTAGTCCAGTTACTAAAAGAAAAGAAAAGAGAGAAATCACCCATTTTTGTATTTAGCCTGTTAATAATAAAACTACTTATTTTTATACCAGGGATTATTAGGCAACCAGAATATGGGAACTTCAGTGGATGATGTTGAAGAATATTCAGACTCAGAGAGATCTGCAACATCTGGTTATGCTTCAAGGACAAGGAGAAGTTTTAGAAGAAAGAAACCCAATCGTAGAGATTGGGATACTGAAGAAGATTGGGAGCTTCCTATGGATTACCTCTGATTTTCAGGGATTTTAAACAAACTTAGTAAACACGTATATATAAAACAATTAAGTTCAAACATATACTACCCGAGCAATTATGTTATGTATAAAATAGCAGCACAGTAGGCTTTCATTTGTATAGTTGGTTATATAGAACTTTTTTTTTTTTCTCAATATTCTTTTGCAATCTTTAATGTCCATTGCCCGTTCCATGTTGTGAATTCATATTGGGGGGACTAAGCTACCGTCCCCCTCATTTTTATTTTTTTTATTTTTAAGTTTTTTTTCTTAAATTTTTTTTATTTTTTAAAAGTAATCAAGTTTTTTTTATCTCATATATGTTTTTTAGAATTTTTTAAGATGTTTTTAAATTTTTTTACATTCTTTTTATTATTCATCTATTTTTTTTTTACTATTTATTTGTAACTTACAACATTTTAAAAAAAATATAAAAATATTTTAAAAAATTTTAATAAAAATACATCATATAAACATATAATTAATTAATTTTATAAAATAAAAAATATTATATAAAACATTAAATAAAAATTTAAAAAAATTGTTAAAGTTATCCCACAGCTCACTTTGTGGGCTGTAGAATAGCAAAGGCTATTCATATTTCATAAATAATGGTTAGTATTTCCTAGTGCTGTTAGGTCAGCCTTAGTACTCATCAACCCGCCCATAGGTGACATGGCAAAATTCTAACCCAACTCATCGTCAATCTATTAAAAAAAAATTAACATATTAATATCTATTAAATAAATTTTTTTTATCATTTTATTAAATAAAAGAACTTGTATCAAGAGAAAAAAAAAAAAAAAAAAAGGTCATCTTTTGCCTTTGAAAAAGTTCTTTTTCAATGATCAACACACTCATCTTCCAGACATAGAAAAAGAAGATTAATATCAATATTTGTGTAGAAACTAGAGGAAACCTTGACAAATAAAGAAGGTAATCGTGGCCTTGTCAGATCCTCTGAAGTTAGACACATTTCCTCCTCAAAGAGAATGTATTTTACTTACAAATTGCTCATTCTTTAGGCGCCCAAGCCCATTGAGCGCCGGCTCTTGTGAAAGCGTACATCACATCCTTCCCCATCGAACTCAGGAAAGCTTTAGAAAAGTTGAAAAGGGAACTTGAGGTTTTGCTAGTAATTATATAGCATAACATGAGTAATTTAATAATGACAAAAACTCTATTTGATTCCATGGTAAGATTATTAATTTGATATATTATAAATTTTGTATTACTTTAATATTTAAGAGTATGAGGTAGTTTTAATTCTATAAAATTTTTATATTATTATAATATCTTAAAATGATAAAATTAAGAGTAGCATTGTCGAAACTAAGGACTGAGCCTAGTCTTTTCCTGTTGAGCCTCTATTTGAAAGATCGAATTCGGCCCTCTAGGGTTTTATTGCATAAATGGGCCTAAATAGGTTTAAAATTACCTAACTAAGAAAATTAAAAAAATATGATAAAATACAAAAATTAATCACAAAAATCAACAAAAACATATTCTAAATTAATCAAATTACGACCAACAATATTTTGTATCTTTAGTCTCTTCCCTTCTCATCATAAAAAATAAAAATTTGTAAATAATTGGAATTAAAATATATAGCCTAAACTAGTTCTTAATACCTAATGTTAATTTATATAACATAATTATTATAATTAAGAAGTTTTAATAAGTCATAATGATGTAACATAAATATTGGCCTCAATTATTCAATATCACACCATTTGAATCAAACCACATAATAAATAAACTGAGTTTATAAGTTATACATTAATTAGGTAATTACTACATTAATAATGAATGCATGGATGGTGTTGTATGTAATCAACAATAAAAAAGTAATTGTTTAAATAAAAATAGTGTGATTTAGATAAGTTAAGATATTCCAAATAATTAAATACAATAGTATAATAAAAAGAAATTTGTAAATAATTCATAAAAAATAATTTTAAGTCATATGCTAATTAGGATAAAAAATTAATATAAATATATATAGATATAGATATAAAGATAAGTTGTTTAATTCATATATTATTTAGGATAACAAAATTATTAAAAAATAAAAATTCGAACTGGAAGGTCGAGCCCGGCTCTCCTCGAGCTAAGCCCTTATAGGCTCATTTAAATTCTAGCCTTAATTTTCAAGGTCAGAGCATGGCCCTAACCTTCTAAAAACATGCTGCCCCTGGGGCCGAGTTCAAAATTGACAGTGCTAATTAAGAGTATAATGTTGAAGTAAATTTATATATTTTATTTTTTGTATGAAATTTATATAGTAAATTTTGGAGAAATAGATTTATATAGTGATGATCAAATTCAATAAAAATTTAGAAACTAATCATATCAAGCATGAGAAACATAAAATAATCAATCAGCATAAAAATAAATATATGGTCATGACCCTAAAAAAGGGGGACCAACCCGCCCCGACTCTCCATTTAGGTGGTGTAGGGCGAATGGCGGGCCCGACAGGCTGGACTTTTCCACCCCAACCCACCCCTTTTGCATGATGGGTTGGACTAACTCAGTGGGTCCAACTAATTTTAACAATACTAGTATTTCTCTTATTTGACTTAGTTTATATTTTTTGGTGAAAAAAATCTTAGTAGAATAGTCACATGCATAAGAGAAAAGCTCAGCTGAAAGTGCAAAGGCTAGAGGATTGATCTTGTTCTTATAAGTTTCACTGAGGTTTTGTCATCTTTTAGAAGTGTTTCTTGTAATATTGTTCTTCAGTTTTATTATGACTACTTGGTTATTCAAATCATATGCTTATTGCTTATACCGAATTTTACATAATAGCATTAAACCTTATTTTGAATCTTTACGTGAGATGATTCAATGAAATAAAGGAAAAATACACTCAACATTCTGCTTCACCCCTATTTAATTATTAATATATTATAAAATAATTATAATAATAAATAATAAATAATAATATAATATATAAATTATTAAAAGTAAATGTGTAAAAAATATGTAAAAAAAATAGTATACAAATAACATTACTTATATTCAAAATAACACTTTCCTTAATTTAACTAAACTGACTAATGGAATATTCTATTTAACTTGCTTTCAACCATAGTTAGCAATTAAATGTGATTTTTTTAAATATAAGACAAGTCTCTTTTACCTTTTTATAATAGATAAAAAAATTTAAAACAATTAACTCTTTAAATATATAACATCCTATTAGCTAGCAAAGAGTTACAACTACAAACTAGAAGTTAGTGAAAAAAACTTTAAATTAGTAGTGTGTTAATACACTCTATATAAAGATATGCTATGATTATTACTTTTTTAAGTTGTTGGATAAACTCTTGGAAGATTTTGGAATTAATTCATATATTTTTAAAATAAAAAATTGTAAAATCTTAAATATGGCTAACATGCATATACTTGCTATTTCAAACTTTGAGGAAAATCTTAAATCTCATTGACAAACTAGAAAGGTTTGAGCCTGCATTTTTAAACTCCAAAAAACAAGTTTTTAAGACATGATAAAGACAAGGGAATATCATAAAATATTATTAATTATGAAATACAAGTAATTAGAAGAAATTGAATCAAATTATCCCTAATACTTTCATTGTTAATCTAATATAATTTTTTTGTAAAATAAATAAAATTCAAAAGATTATCATAAAAAATTATTATTCAATATTTTTAAATTATTAGTACTTTTTGAGATGTTGAATTTTTTTTTTAAATTAATTATTAAACTGACAAGTTATTAAGTATGATATTTTATTGATCATTTCTAGCTAATAGAATTATGAACTTAGGGGAGAACAAAACAAAATTATGAATCTATTTGCTACAGGACAAACAAAAAATTAAATAGAACTCAATGAATGACATGGTCTTTTGTGAGAAAATGGTAAAATTGTAATAAAAAAATCTTAACAATTTAAAATGTTAATTAAATTTGAAATCAATTTTTAAATTTTGAAATCCTCATATTTGAAATTAAGAAAAATATCTAATTTTAAAAAAAATGAAGAAATGAATTTTATTTTTAATTTAATTTCAAACAACTCAAATTAAAAAAATTAAGAATTTAAAATTGAATTCTTAATTTTAGGGAGTTTTTAATGGAATCTATAATTGTGCATAAAAGCATCCAATAAAAGACACTAATTTTATGCTTTTAATATATTTAACTTATTTTTATATAAAAATGTCATTTTACTATTATAAATAATAAAAAAATCTTGTCTTAATTATGGTTAAATGTAAGTTAAACAAAATAGTCTATTAGATATTTTAATTCTACTATTAGTTAAATAAAAATTAGTATCATTTTAAATATAAAATAATGTAAAATCTAATATATTAATATATTGTACTTTATCCTAAAATAAGATACCAAATTATGCAATTTGAATGCAAATGTCACCGTCAAGCATCTATTGAATAGATTCGAAGTTTGGAAATTACTTTCTTTTTTTAAAAAAATTGTTTTACTTTTAAAATGGTGCTTTTGTCAGTGTTTGACAACTACGTTTTTTTTAAAGCATTTTTAGAAAAGAATTATTTTGAAAAACATATCTTTTTGGTTAAAAATTATTTCAAGTAAAAAAAATAAATTTTTACAAATAATATTACTTTTATATTGTTAACATATTTTTATTTATGTCCATCTAATATATAATTTTTTATAATTTTAATGAAATTTTATTTTAAAATATATATTTATAAAAAAATAAAAATAAAATTCTTAAAATATACTTTGTAATTTTAAATTTAATATTAAAAAATTTAATTTATGGTAAAGTATCTTTCTATCTTAACACTATAAAAAATATTTTTATATATACTTTTTAATAATTTTATCTGCATAAAAAAATATTTACATTTTAACATTTAAACACAATAAATGTGATTTTTTAATAAAATTATTTATATATAATTACATCAAAATACTAAATATTTACTTTTTAAATTAATATTTATTTAAAGTTAAAAAACCCAACCAAAAATTGTTTTTTGTTTGTTCATGGGCCATGGCCCATACAAATTCTAAGCAGTAGCACTAGCCGTTGCCACTTGTCTCATTTTAAATTCAAAACTCTCCTTATCCCCTTCTCTTCCATCCTCCCTCCCATCTCTGTGCTCTGTGCTCACATAAGTAACACCCAGCTGACATGCAAACAGCAGAGAGTCCAATGACCGGAGCACAGAAATTGTGGCCGAGATCCAGCCGGACACCGCTTCAGCTGAAGAACTCTCCGGCCACTCCCATGGTTAACCGTATGACAAAGACCAAGCCCAAGCAAGAATGGATGGAAATCTTGGGACACCCCAACAAAGAGAACCATCCTCCTATCCCCGCGGGTACTGAGAGAGAGCCAGAACCGCTGGATGCGTTGCTAGCGGAGGAACTGAATGCGATTAAGCAGAAGTTGGAAAGACTGAGATCGGACAGAGAGAGAACAGAGAGAATGTTGAAGGAGAGGGATATGGTGTTAGATGGAAAGATGAAGGAGCTGGAACGGAAAGGGGAGTTTCAGAAGAACCTTGAGATGGAGGTTGACAGGTTGTTCAGATTGAAGGAACACAGGTCTGGGAGTGTGGTACGCACCGAAAATACATAAAACTGAATCATTTGACTTTCATATATTACCTCAATTTTTCATGGCTTTTGGTTCTGATTGGAACAGAGAGTTTCTCCGATTCGAACGCTGAGAGACAGGGGACAAGGAATTTGTTTTTAGATGTCACATTATTTATAGGGCAGAACTGCCCTACCCTCCACTTTTTTTAGAATTTTTTTAATTTTTTTAAAATTATTTTTTTACTTTTTAAAATCAATAAATTAAGTTTTATATCATA
>JASKGM010000013.1:5149862-5287268 GCA_034509205.1 Ceratonia siliqua | reverse complement strand
GAAAGTATTAGATATTATAAATTAATACAATCCAGTCTTATATGGTATTGGCACACACAAATGATTGTATTAGCTTATACAGTTACAACTTTTTATACAGTCATCACCGTATAAGAAAATACGGGAAGGAGGTGTTGGATAACACTATACAGTGATCACCGTATAACACTGCACCATTAGTGCCACCACCACAACTGCCGCCGCTGCCACCACCACTATATCATCGCCATTGCCGCTGCTGCCGCCACCATGATTACATTACTATCACGTTATCGCCACCTCCACCACTACCACTACCACTATCATTATATATTATACGTTATTGCAACAAACACATGATAGTATTATGTTATCCAATCAATTGTGTTATACGTTATTACAATAAACATATGATAGTATAAAAAGCTTATAAGGTGGATAACTTATACAATACTATCCAGTGACTTATCTTATGCGGCGCACTGAACAGGGCCTTAAGGTCATAGCGCTATGATGATGGTCACTAAGGTTGTTTCCACAATGGATTGGAAGCGTCAGTTGCATAGCGTGATTCGCGAGGTTTTGTTCTCTGAGGTTTTTCATTCTCTGACCTTGCTTTATCTAGAAGAGTTTGGTGTTGTTGGCTTCATAAACTACCTCGTTGCTCTTTAGAATGAAGAAGAGCGCCTGTTCAAGTGCATGGAACATGCCTCTCGAATAGAGATTGGATCGGTGGAACGAATAATGAATTAGGTGTCCGCGCAACGGTTTAACTATTGACTAATTAGGGTTTAAAAAATTGTAAAAAATATGATTATGTATCCGCGTAGTGGTTTAGCCATTAGCCTTTAGCATTTAGCCAGTTAGGGTTTAAGGTTTACCTCCAGTGACCGATAGTTAGAACTTGTTTAGTTAGTCATGTGTTAAACCTTGTATTCAAATTTTGACCGAGAGTTAAAATTGTTAGTTTGGTAATGGTTGATGCGCATGTGCAACTAATTTTCTCAAGCCTTTGTTAGTTGTGGAATGGTAAAGAAATTGTCATATGTTAAGTGTGTTTTTTCACTAACTTACCTTTCAGTTAATTTCTAATGCCAATAATTAATTAATTGGTTTAATTACCTTATGATTAATAGTCATACATATGATTGAGTGAACATAAACATTTATTAATTTCAATAATGAGTACATCGTCAAAATGAGATTACAATAAGATATCGTTCTAGGGCTTTGGTTATCGCCCATTCCATATTTCTTACGGATAATCCTTGATTATAAGCCTGCTCTTCTTCTTCTCCTTTCTGTGCTTGGTCTTGATTGTTGGTGGTGAAGAAGAGTTCTGTGAGGTAGAAGAAATCGCAGTTGAAGCATGTCTAGCGTATGAGTCCTTCATTCTTCAGTCAATCCATGAATTTTGTGTATGAATATTGTTGATTTGGGTTGCATAATATTAAACATGGAAAAGAACAAAGATAGAGAAAGAAATAACTAAATCTACCTTACTAAGTAAGTGCTTACGTATCCCAAAAGGGATCAAGGTCAACGTAGTTCGGAATAGTTTGATTAAATTGATTAGGTGAAAATAAATTAGGATATTAGGGGAATATAAAATTTCACTTAAAGCCTGGATAGTGGCTTGGAACATTGGGGAGAATATACCTCCACTAAATGTCCGTGATAGTTGAGACTTTGGGAAAATAAAATTTCACTAAAAGCCTATGAAAATTAAGACATTGGGGAGGATAACCTCCACTAAATGTTTATAGAAGTTAAGACCTTGGAGAAGACAAACTTCTACTGAAAGTCTTTTGAATATTGGGTAATTGGGGCAGGAATGAAATTGACGAAAGTCGTGAGGTAAAAACGATATTTATAAAAGAAACGGGGCCAAAAAGCAATTCCTGAAAAACTAGGGCGGCTGAAATGTAATTCCTAAAAATAATAGGGCTAAAATGAAATTACTTAAAGTATTGAGGTCAAGATACCATTTTTAAAAAATATGGAGTGAAAATAAGATCACAAAATTTATTTCTAACTTAAACGTAGTAATCCACAAAATAATAATATAAATAAATTGAATGCAATGTTGTAACAAAAATTAATTATAATATAATTAAAAAATAAATGTACAAAAAATATTATTTAATTAAATACAGATACTGTTCAGTCAAATAAAAATAAAACATTATTTAGTCAAATAAAACTAAAACGTTATGGTGTTTGATCAGTAGTATGATTAAAGTCATCATCATAATATTGTGCAGTGTAAAGAGGTGGTGCATGGGAAGAAGAGTTTGTCTGATTAATACCCAAACGTTCTAAAACATGAGTTAACAATCCTTTTATTTCGGCAAGCTCACTTCTCGTGATCACATTATGTTGTCGTTCTTGTTCTAATTAATCTTGCAACTCAATTTGGCTCATTTTGAGGTGATCAAATTTCTTAGAAATGCTTAACATATTGGTTGTTAAACTAGAATGGTATAGGGACTCTCACCTCAATTCAAATACCCTCCCATTCTTCTTTCCACCAGTTGTATTCAACCATACGTTCATATCAAACTGATTGTTGACTGCCATAGGAAGTATCTCTTCCATCAACTAATGAGCTTTGAGAAACCGATTTAGCCCTTTTCTTTTCAAAGTTTTCCTATAAGAATAACATAAAAATTTAATTTAATAATGGTGAAAATATTAAACTTAAATACAATTTAATGTTTAGCAAGTACTTATATAAGTTGTTGCAGCACAATCACCGATCCAACTTTGATCCTTCTTTTTTTGATGGGTACGAAAATAAAAATCCAATAGTAAAGGATTTGTCCCAATCTTAACCTTTTATAATTGATAAAAAAAAAATTTTTTTGTTAGTAACATTAAACATACTAATAAACTTGATAATAAGAAAATAAAATATAATCTTACCATCATTTTCCAATGGACACGATGTAGTATGGAACCACCAGTATGAAGTGAGGTACCTACACACAAATCATGATTCCTTCTATTTTGTTCAGCCCTCGCTTAGAACTCAACAGACTTCCAATGAGCCTTCATTTGTTCCTATACAGTGTCCTCAATATAATATGGCTTTTTGTCAGGGTGCTTTCGAACCTCTTGAAAATTTTGGTTGCTCATCTTTTCTCAAAATTACGATGAATTTCATTGCTATGGTGAGGCATCATCTCACAACCACCTATCTCACAATCGACATTCTCACAATCACCATAAGTTCATATTCCCCCCTATAATTTCATCGTCTTCCCTCTTATATCAAAATATCCCACCCCAAACTACTATATCAGAGCTTCCCCCACCTCAACCAACTTATCAAACAACGGGTACTTCTTCTAGCTTCGTCAAGGAAGAACATGGTGACGATCTTCCTTGGATAGAGCCTGATGGAGACGAGTGATATTTTCTATTGTTATCATCTTTTGTATTGTTTATGTATTTTTAAATTAATTAATGTTATTGACTTATGTTTTATTTTGAATAGGTTCGATCCTCATAGACCGGTGATTGATGCCATAGCTTGTATTCGTAACAAGTTTGAGGAAGCTCAACCATTGTAGAAGAAGTTTCTTAAAACCACTTGAGATATGTCGTTCAAAGAATTGAAGGTAACAAGAATAAAAACTTTAAATCGTTTTAAAATGTGCATGTATTTGTAAATGTAATATCTCTAACTTATCCTTGTATATTTGTTAAATTACAAAAAACGTTTAGGTGGGCGCCTCACCATAGCGACGAAATTCATTGCAATTTTGAGAAAAGTAAAGCAACTAAACTGAGCCAAATTTTTCAAGAGGTTCGAAAGTGCCCGACTTACTGGATGTGGGACATTGTAAGTGTATGGGAACAGTTGAAGGCTCATTGAAAGTCTGCTGAGTTCCAAGCAAGGGCCGAGCAAAATAGAAGGAATTATGATTCGTAAGCTAGTGCTTCGCTTCATTCTATACCACATCGTGTCCATTGGAAAAGAATTGTAAGATTATATTTTCTCTTCTTATTGCTAAGTTTATTAGTATGTCTAATGTTATTAACAAAAAAAAAATATTATTTTATCAATTATGGAAGGTTGACACTGGGACAGATCCTTTACTATCGGATTTTTATTTTCATACCCATCAAAAAAAGAATGATCAAAGTTGGGTCAGTGATTGTGCTGCAGCAGCTTATGTAAATACTTGCTAAATATTAAATTGTATCTAAGTTTAATATTCTCATCGTTATTAATTTTAATTTTTATGTTATTCGTGTAGGAAAACTTTGAAAAGAAAATGATTGAGCTGGTTTCTCAAAGTTCATTGGTTGGATACAACTAATATGGACATGTGGTTAGATACAACTGTTGGAAAGAAGAAAGGAAGGGTCTTTGAATTGGGGTCTTTGAATATGGACATATGGTTGGATACAACGGATGTTCAAAGGATCCTCTTTTTCTAGTTCAGCAGCCCGTAGGTCAAGCATTCATGAGAAATTTGATCACCTCAAAAGGAGCCAAGGTGAGTTGCAAACTCAATTAGAATAAAAACGACAATAAAATGCCACCATGAGAAGTGAGCTTGCTGAAATAAAAGCATTGTTAACTCAAATTTTATAACATTTTTCCATTAATCAGATAAACTCTCCTTGCTATGCATCACCTTTTTACATTGCACATTATTTTGATGAAGACTTTGATTAGATTGTGGATTAAACACCATAACGTTTTATTTTTATTTGATTGAACAATATTTATACTTAAATAAATGATATTTTTTGTACATTTATTTTTTAATTATATTATAATTGATTTTCCTTATAATATTACATTCAATTTATTTATATTATTTAATGTGTTATGTGGATTATATATATATTTTTAATTTTTTACCTATGGAAACAACGTATATGAAAATTCTCAAGAAACTATGTTGGCACATTGGTAATTCATGCGAATATTCTTGGAGAAACATTTGGTAGGAAATTATCTACAGATTTTTTCTTAAGAAAATTCATACGAATTTTTTTTTTGTAAAAAAATTCATAAAAATTTTATTTTTTACAAATTTTTAGTGGTAAGAAACCAATATTTTTCTTATAGTGAATTCTCTTCCATACAAGCTATATGCAACTCTAGCTACTCTTCAGTCTTGAAAATTTAGAATTGGAATTAAGACATAGTTATTACTGATAAACAAATTAAATTTAAAATTTAATATTTTACTTGTTGATATTTTTTTAAATTATGATTACATTAATTAAATTTTAAAATTTTTGATGATTAATTATTTAAATAAAATATATTTTTTTATTTCTCTCCTTAAATTATTTCACCTAAATACACTCTAAAAGTTATATGTAACTTTAAATTGATATTGAAATTAAAAATATTCACATGTCGGTGGTAGGATGAGATAAATTCTCAACTCAATTTGTATATTATTTTGTTGGTTGGGTTATGTAGGAGAATTTCCTCTCAATTTAAACTAAATCTGCAAATGTGCAAGTTGGATTAGATTATGGTTTACTATCTTATGGTCCTATTTTGAGATTGTAGGATAATTTAAGAGGTATTAATTTGTTAATTTGTTAATTTTTTATATTAATTAATTATTTATTATGTTATATATATATTTTAAAAATTTTAAAAATTTTAAAAATTTTTTATATATTATTCATTCATAATTTTTTTGGATGCTATTCATGAATAAATAAAAAATTTTTAAAAATATATATAATATAAGAAATAATCAATTAATATCAAAAAATAAAAAAATTATTATTAAAAAAATAAAAAATAAAAAATCGACATCTTTTTATTAAGTTACCATTACAAAATGAAACTGTAGCTTTTCTAGATTAAATTTGTGAGTTGTCATTACTTTAAAAAATTATTTAAGATAATACAAATATAAAATCTTAAATTAAAAATATTATTTCTCAAAAAATAAATTAATAAAATATACAAAAATATTACCAATAATAAAATTACACAAAACGTTGTAAACTATCAAATTAACAATAATACTATATTCAACTAAAATATGGATTTTTTTATAAAAAAGTGTTAATTTGCTTCTTTTATTTAACTTGGAAGGGGACTTTTGAAAATTAAGAGAAGGTGAAAACGACAATTCCACGTCTCTCTATCAGGGAAGCCTGCCCCGTTCCGTTCAACTCACAAGTCACAACTCATCAATCATCAGTACCTACCGTACAACTGTACAAGTTACAGCACGGGCAAGACGAAGGGCGTTCCTGTAAATATACTAAATTACTATATTTGGCCCCTAAGTTACGGGGAGAGGAAAATGGCAAAAGGAGAACGTTGATAAACAAATCAAACAATCATCGTAAGTACACGACAACGTGAATCATGTGCACGTGTGCTCATAGTTTTATGCCACTGTCTTCCAACTTGTACTCTACAGGATAAGGTGAGTTCATTTCTTATCACTGAATAGTTGTATTATTTATATATATAGATGAAATATTTTATAATATAAATGATTATTATGAGAGATATGATAAATATTTAATTATTATTTGATAAAAAATAATTAGTTATAATTAGTTATTAAACATTACGTACTACTTATATATATATGGGATATATTTTATAAAATGAGTGGTTATTATGTAAGATGAGATGAGATTTAATAATTGTTTGATAAAAAATAATTAGTTATAATTAGTTATTAAATGTCACTTACTGCTCATATATATATGGGACATATTTTATAAAATAAGTGGTTATTATGATATATGAGAGAAGTATTTAATAATTATTTGATAAAAAATAACTGGTTATGATTAGTCATTAAAAATAACGTATTACTCATATGATCACTCATGAAATGCATGTGTGACTTTTAATGAAAGATGAGAGAGATATTTAATGACCATTTGATAAAAAATAAATAATTATGATTAGTCATTAACAGTCACGTACTACTCATATAACCACTCATTAAATACATGTGTAATTTTTAATGACTAAACACAATAATTTATTTTTTATCAAATAATCATTGAACTTCATCTCTCATAATATACATTTATCTCATAATATATACTTCCTATATATATATTTTAAGAAAATTCAACTGTTTAACTATAACTTGGAAAAATTAACTAACTTGAAATTTTATATTTAATATGACAATTACAAATTATGAAAAACATGATTTATAAATTTTTATAAAACAAATATTTAAAATGTGAAACTCTTGATTTTTAATTTTGTTAATATAGAATACTACTTAAAATAATATTATCCTATATTTTTTAATATTTGAGATGTTATTAAACATCTTAATTATCAATATATTAAATATAACCTTTCAAAATTAAAATCAAAATAAATGAAAATTTATTATAATGATAAAAAGATGTTTGAATAATTTTTAAACAATATATGACTGTAACGACATATGAAAGAACCAAGTACACATTTTCTTTTGTAGAATAATTTTCCCATAACATGATTTGTTCCTAAATGACAGAAATTCATTCTAATTGTGTCATCCAAAATAGAAAAGGTGGATGGTAATTGGTAAATGACTAAATAGTAAATTCACACTTCACAGATTTCGGTAAAGGAAATTTTATACTTTTTCATCATAATCTTTAGTTGTTATTGTAATTTTTTTTTAATCTATTAATTATAACACATTGCACCATAAACTATCATAATTTAGTTAAATTACCCTCACCATTTAATTAAGTATTAAAATTAATGATTTTAGTTAATATGAATTAGTTATATAATTAAAAAAACTTGATAGAAATAAAAAATAATAAATTTATTATGCAAAATAATATAAATATCTTAAATAAATGATATAAAATCTTTAATTAATTTTTATTTTTTATTTTTATTAAGTTTTTTTTAGGAGTAAAAATAAAGTTAATTAAAAATTTTATATCATTTATTTTTAAGATATTTATATTATTTTATATAATAAATTTATTATTTTTTATTTTTATTAAATTTTTTAATTACATAACTAATTTATATTAACTAAAATTATTAATTTTTATACTTAATTAAAGTGAGGAGTAATTTAATTAAATTAGTATAATTTAAAGTATAATATATTATAATTAATAAATTAAAGAAGAGATTATAATATCAATTAAAGGTTGAGGTAGAAACAAAATCTCCAAGAACCAAAGGAACCAATGACTTTGCTTAATTGGCGAATGAGTAACTTGATTGCTTGTTTAATAAAACATTCGTACTCAGAATAATTAAAACAATAAATAAACTCCGTAAAAAATTAAACGAAGAAGGTAAAAGAAAAAAAGAAGAGAAAATAAAGGTAAAAAGGTAAGAGAGTACGTGGCAATTGGTGGGTAGAAGACGGTGGAAGGTTTAGAGAGAGAAAGAAAGAGAAGAGCCTGACTGAGAGGAGAGAGCAGTGAAATGAACGAGCAGGCTAAAGCCAGAGGATTCGTGGTTTACCGCTCGTTTCTCTCACTGTCAAATTCTCAGCCTGCGATTTTCTCGGTCATCGTGCCTTGCTCCTTTCTCTCTCTCTCTCTTCCAATTCCATCGACGCATCTCCGTCTCGACAAAATACAAAGCTAATTCCCTCTCCGATTTTTTTCCTTTATCGAGCCCTAAAGTTTATCTTTCACATGAACCATCTTTGTTTGGCGCAATTCGGTTCAACACAGGCTGATCCGATCTGGTTCATGCTGTTCTGAATAGCTTCTGGGGTGAGATCCGATCCCCGTGGGTCGTCTCTCAGTCTCTGCCACACCTCTCCCTCTACTGCTTTTCATTTTCTTTTTCGCCCCCCCTCTCTTTTTTCAATTCCGGGGAATCCATGGAAATCTAGCACATTTTCGGGACATTTGGTTTGTCTGCGATATCAATTTGCAGGAGGGGTATTTTATATTTTGTTCATATCATGACCATAATATTTGATTAGGGTCATGGTGGGCAGTGATCATTGTGATAGAAATGTTTCAGTGTAATGTGAGTGTTTTATCTGTTTTTAGTTTTGGCGTTGCCTGGGATACGCAGACGGTATCTGAATAGTTGGATTGATTGAAGCTTTTTTCGACGTTGATTTCAATTCATGTCGTGAATTTTTGTTTATTGTTGGGCCTCTTTGATTAGGAACCCGGCCTCCCCAATTTTGCGTGTGTTTGAAGCCCTTCTGATCCCCTCTGATGTAAAAGCGGCTTCTTTAGATCCGGGCATTAAGGTTCTTATAGAGCTACATTTGTTATGACACTTGTCCACAATCACATTTTTGTGTATGTTAGATTTTGCAAATGTCTATTGAGCGTCAAGAAAGATAGGGAGGGAACATGAAGGCAATAACTGCTGGACCATAAATATGGGGCCAAGATTGACGTGGTATGTGGATCTTTCCTGGGTTGTTGACCGTTGCTGATGGTGGTTAGTACTGTTTGAGTTTGATGTAATTCTCCAACGTGGATGGAGAACTATTTATGAGTTCTGAGCAACCACTGCTTTCAGAATCAGATCCTTCTTTACTGAGGCGTAGCCATTCTCGGAAACCAGGATCTTTCTGCCGTAATGTTTCCTTCCCATCTTCTGTATATGATGATGCTCAAAGTGATAACTTTGACGTGAATGACATAGGCACTGTCTCTGCTGGAGATTATAATTTTGGCACTGCACTTGAACATTGCACTTTTGCAACAGAAAAGGAGTTCCAATCTGCTAAATCCCAGACTTCCGGGCAGTTACCTTTGGAATGCCCCACGCGGGAGAGGAGGCGCCTGGTATCGTGGGGTGCAATGGAACTGCGTGATACAAATAATAGTGTGCCGTTTGAAATATCTAGTGTTTCATCTCAAGTGCAGGAAAAGTTGAATAAATCACAGAGAATTCGTCACAAAAGTTTGCAATTTGACGAAAACCTCTTACATGATGACAATCCGAGGGTGATCTATATCAATGATCCTAAGACAACAAATGACAAGTATGAGTTTACAGGGAATGAGATCCGAACCAGTAAATACACAATTATCACCTTCCTGCCCAAGAATCTTTTCATTCAGTTTCATCGGGTTGCTTATTTGTATTTCCTTGCCATTGCGGCTTTAAATCAGCTCCCTCCACTGGCTGTCTTTGGGAGAACAGTGTCTCTTTTTCCCCTCTTGTTTGTGCTTTGTGTCACAGCTATTAAGGATGGCTATGAGGATTGGCGGAGGCACAGGTCAGACCGCAATGAAAACAACCGAGAATCTCTGGTACTTCAATCTGGTGATTTCCAACCAAAGAAATGGAAAAAGATACAAGCTGGTGAGGTAGTTAAGATCTTTGCTGATGAAACTATTCCAGCTGACATGGTCTTGTTGGGGACAAGTGATCAAAGTGGGCTTGCCTATATTCAAACGATGAATTTGGATGGAGAATCAAATTTGAAGACAAGGTTTGCTCGGCAGGAAACAGCTTCAGCAGTATCACCAGAATGTTGTGCTGTTTCTGGGGTTATTAGATGCGAGCAACCTAACAGGAATATTTATGAATTCATGGCCAACATGGATTTCAATGGGCATAGGTTTCCCCTTAGCCAATCAAACATTGTTCTGCGTGGTTGCCAACTGAAGAATACAGATTGGATAATTGGTGTTGTGGTTTATGCAGGGCAAGAAACAAAAGCAATGTTGAACAGTGCAGCTTCCCCTTCCAAGAGAAGCAAACTGGAAAGTTATATGAACAGAGAAACCCTTTGGTTGTCAGTTTTTCTCTTTATCATGTGTTCAGTTGTGGCCCTTGGGATGGGTCTTTGGCTGGTACGCCACAAGGACCAGCTTGATACATTGCCTTACTACAGAAAAAGATACTTCACAGACGGGAAAGATAATGGAGATAAGTACAGATATTACGGGATTCCAATGGAAACCTTTTTCTCATTTTTGAGCTCTATTATAGTGTTTCAGATAATGATACCAATATCGCTTTACATAACCATGGAGTTGGTTCGTTTGGGCCAGTCATATTTCATGATTGAAGACAGGGATATGTATTGTGCTAATTCTGGATCAAGGTTTCAGTGTAGATCGTTGAATATAAATGAAGATTTGGGTCAAATACGCTACATATTTTCAGACAAGACAGGAACACTAACAGAGAACAAGATGGAATTCCGAAGAGCTAGTGTACATGGAAAGAATTATGGGAGTTCCTTGCTTATGGCTGATAATAAAGCAGGTATTCTGTTTTCTCTTGAGATCATTATGTAATTCTAGGCAGCTTTAAAATGTGGTACAATGCCAATATCTCTTATTATGCTAATGCAGTTTGGAATCATTGATGCAGTCATTATTTGTTATGTCACTGAATGCCTAGCATATGTTCATGGGATTAAGATTATGATAATATTTTAGTTTCTTGTGGAAGTTTGAGAAATGCACTAGATTTGCCATTTGAATGCCTTGGTTCTTAATAATGGTTGTTGAACAGGAGGGTTGGAAAAGAATTGATTCCAATATTAATACGTTATTGCATCCCAGTAGCATGATGCTCTCGTACTCTTAGGTTGTTATTTTCTACCATTTGCTTTAAAATTGAACCTGGGATTGACCTGGTAATTATGTAATGTGAGGCTCTATAGTTATTGTATGTAGCAAAGAATTTCATGAGTTATCTGTTGGTTTTTTCCTCCTGCTTCAATTTTCATTTGATTATTCGCAAAATGTTTGCTTCCTCTTAAGCTTATTGGATGGAATTTCTGCGCTCTTCTACAATTTTTATTTAATGAACTTCTTGATAACTGACAAGTTATATATCTTAATCTAAGTCTCAAGATGTTGGTCACATGAGTTCTCAACAGTACCTGTCTGTAAGCTTATCAAATGGCAAATTTTCTGGTGCATATTTATCACGAGACCACTTTTTCTGTTGTTTCACAGCAGCGGCAGGAGGTTGTGAAAAAAAGAGATGGAAGCTCAAATCCGAAATTGCTGTTGATTCTGAACTCATGACAATGTTGCAGACAGAATCAAACAGAGATGAAAGGATTGCTGCACATGAGTTTTTCCTTACATTGGCTTCTTGTAATACTGTGATCCCGATTCTTAATCATGGCAAAATTTCTAGTTGTGGAACAAGTGAATCAAACGAGGATATAGAAGGTATTAATTATCAGGGAGAATCACCTGATGAACAAGCCTTAGTTGCTGCAGCCTCTGCATATGGATTTACTCTTTTTGAGCGAACATCTGGACACATTGTTATTGATGTCAATGGTGAGAAACTCAGGTAGATATTGACTTCCATTTGGTGGACGACTACATAATTTATTTTTATTTAGAATCTTGAACTTGTAAAACCAATTTATTTTATTTTATTTGTGTGATAATCTATTGCAGTCTTGTAATTTATATTTGGCTTATATCTAGGTTATTCAATAACTTCATTATTTTCGTGCAATATAGGTTGGACGTATTGGGTCTGCATGAGTTTGATAGTGTTCGTAAAAGGATGTCTGTTGTTATTCAATTTCCTGACAACGTTGTAAAGGTGTTAGTTAAAGGTGCTGATACTTCAATGTTTAGTATCTTGGCAAATGGCATTGACAGCAACGATAGTGTACGGCATGCAACTCAGGTCCATTTGACTGAATATTCTTTGCAAGGTTTACGCACACTTGTACTTGCTTCCAGGAATCTTTCAGATGCAGAACTTGAGCAGTGGCAGAGCATGTATGAAGAAGCAAGCACTTCATTGACAGACAGAGGTGCAAAACTACGTCAAACAGCAGCTCTTATAGAATGCAACTTAAAGCTACTTGGAGCAACTGGAATTGAGGACAAGCTGCAAGAGGGTGTACCAGAAGCCATTGAGTCCTTACGGCAAGCTGGAATCAAGGTCTGGGTACTTACAGGTGATAAGCAAGAGACAGCGATTTCAATTGGTCTCTCTTGCAAACTTTTGACTGCAGATATGCAACAGATTATTATAAATGGCACATCAGAGATTGAGTGCAGAAATCTTTTGGTTGATGCTAAAGCCAAATATGGTGTGAGAGCTTCAAGTGGAAGATGTATGAATCTGAAGCACAAAACCAATGATGGACATAGTGATCTTGAGATTCCCAATAATACAAAGTCCTTGAATATGCCTAAATGGAATCCACTAAAGGAAGAAGGAACTATTGCACCGTTGGCGCTTATAATTGACGGAAACAGTTTGGTTTATATATTGGAGAAGGAATTGGAGTCAGAGGCAAGATTATCTCTCCTCATTTGAACTTTTTGTTTGGAATATTTATGTGCATTGGATTGATAAACCTTGCTTTTAGTTGTTGTAACCTTGTAGGTGCACATAGACCTGTTTTAAGTTGGAGTTATTACAATTAATTTCGTGGTAAATATTTACTGTTTTCTTTCCCTTTCAACAGCTTTTCGACCTTGCAATTTCCTGTAGGGTTGTGCTATGCTGTCGTGTTGCACCCCTGCAGAAAGCAGGAATTGTTGATCTGATAAAGAGCCGCACTGATGATATGACACTGGCTATAGGTGACGGTAAGTCTTTCATTATATGAAACTGACCATAATTTGCATTTGTTTTTTGCTGGGGAGCCTGGTTCCTGGGTGACTGAGTTGAGTGATTAAGCTCCTTTGTGGTAGGCTGGTGTAACTAGATGAACTTAACAAGATTTGATTCAATTTAAAATTATAACCCCTTTCTATTTTCATTACTTTTGACAGGGGCCAATGATGTGTCAATGATCCAAATGGCAGATGTTGGTGTCGGAATATGTGGGCAGGAAGGGCGCCAAGCAGTGATGGCATCAGATTTTGCTATGGGACAGTTTCAGTTCTTGAAAAGATTACTTCTGGTGCATGGACACTGGAATTATCAGCGCGTTGGTTATTTAGTTCTCTACAATTTCTACCGCAATGCTGTCTTTGTATTGATGCTATTCTGGTATGTATAGATTTCTTTATTAATTACAGGCTGAAGGCATCCTGTCTTTTAACTTTTATCCAATGTTCTGAGGCTGGTTTGTCCAGTAGAACTGCAAACTGGTTCAGGTACTGGTTCTTTTCAGACCTCTTTACCAGGAGAAAAACTACAGCCTTCACAAATTATTTTTGTTTACATCTAAATATAATTAAAATTTGGTTTACATGTAAACGAAATAACGACTCTAGCACTAATTTGTGAAGATTGGTTGGACTCAGTACTACGGTAGTACTGGAGTTTTCTCCCTTTACCACATATGGTCAAAACTGGTCAAGAACTAGTCAGTTTTGTATGAATTGGTGAAACCAGACTGGTTGGGGTGGTTGGGCCAGTTTGTAACCAGAGTGACATGGAAACTCATGAGTCTGCCACGCCATTAACTAAAAAAAATTCCATCAAGGGGCGATGCTGGGTTTGAACCCTGTAACACAGGGTTGAAAGGCAAGTGGCTTAAGTACCAATTGGCCACCGTACGTTTTATCTCAAGTATTTGCTTTTTGAACGTGTCTTATAGACCTACTTATAATATATAAAATAAATAATTTTATCAATAATAAAAATTACTTGTAAATATTTTTTAATCACTTTTTAACAAAAATATTGTTAAACACTTGTTATTAAAAAAATTTAACAAAATAAAATTTAATAAAATTTGATACACTACCTAAATTATCATTTAAAACATAATGAAATGTCAACTTTTATTTTGAAAGTATATTAATTTTTAAAATTTTATTTTTCCTTAAATTTATAATCTATAAATTTGGGATAGTTAGTGTTATCAAATATACTTATACTTTTTAATTATAATTTTTTCACTTAATTATTTATGTATGTAATTATTAACTTGTATGCTTTTAATATATTTTCTCATGTATTAATTATATATTTTTAATAACCCTTGTTAGTAAACATTTCCGATCTAATGACTAGTCCAGATTTTAGAACATTAGTTTTAGTAAACGTTGTTTTTTTGGCAGCGTCTGATATGTAGATGTTTTAATTTCTCAAGTACTTGGAGACCTGCATATAAGATATTTGGACATAAGATGTATGGAAAAATTTGAAATTTCCGTGTTTGATATGTCATAACCAGCTTATAAGATGTATGGAAAATTCTGAAATTTGAAATTTGAAATTTCCATGTAAAATTTCACTTTCTTTCATATTTCTCATTTACAAATTTCTTATAAGTTTCCAAGTATGTGGGGAATTAGGATGTCCACTTACCAAATGCCACCAATCTGTTATTTAGTCACTGCTAAATCTAATTTCATATCTTTGAGACATTTGGTCTGAAACTTAAATTATAAAACTGTTTTTTCATAATTTCCACCTATGGATAGGCTGCTTATATAGATAATTCAGGAGGATTTTTCCATATTGGATGTTAACTTTTTGTTTATGGTTTATACCCTTTCTTAAAAAAATTTAAATTGTGGTTTCATCATCTCTGGAAATGTTATGTACATTCCCTCTGTATGCTATCCTGGTTGAAATCTGTGATATGCAGGGTGTAAGGGTTCAATGATAGAAGTTATTGGGTTGAAGTCTTCAGTCTGTAGGCTATCTTTTAATAACGGTTGCAGATTTTATTAAGTTTTACTGATTCTGATTTAGTGTCTCCTTTGTCTGTAGGTATATATTATGCACTGCTTTTTCTACAACTTCTGCATTGACAGATTGGAGTAGTGTATTATATTCTGTGATATACACATCTGTCCCAACTATTGTTGTTGGAATTCTGGACAGAGACTTGAGTCATAAGACACTCTTGCAGTATCCAAAACTCTATGGTGCAGGTCACCGGCAGGAGGCTTATAATATGCATTTATTTTGGATCACAATGATTGACACGCTATGGCAGAGCCTTGTTCTCTTCTACATACCCTTGTTCACCTATAAGGATAGCACAATTGATATATGGAGCATGGGCAGTTTATGGACAATCGCAGTTGCTGTCCTTGTAAATGTACATTTGGCTATGGACATTAAGCATTGGGTATTAATTACTCATGGGTCCGTATGGGGATCAATAATCATTACATTTGGTTGCATGGTGTTATTGGATTCTATACCTGTCTTCCCCAATTACTGGTTAGTATCGTGTCTGCCAATATTTTTTATTGTCTTATAATCTAAGTACTGTGGAATAGATAGCTAATGTTCCTCCAAATCTTTGCAGGACTTTTTATCATGTGGCAAAGTCCCCTACATATTGGATCACAATTTTGCTTATAACAATTGTGGCATTGCTCCCGCGCTTTATTTGCAAAGTTGTTTATCAAGTCTTTTGGCCTTCGGATATCCAGATAGCTAGAGAAGCTGAGATACTTAGAAAACAGCATGATCATCTGGGGTCAAGGCAAGAAGTTTCTAGTTAACATGTGTTTGTCTTCTAGAAACTAAAGAAATCTCAATTGAAATGGTACCCCTTGTATTTGTCCATCACATTGCATTCTTGTGCCAGTTGGTTGTAAAGGTCACCTGGTAAGGGCACAGTTTTTCTATCTTTTTTTTTTTATTTTTTTTTATTATTATTAATCCTATTATTATTTTTTTCTTTTAATACTGGTTTTTTTCCATATATTTTCTTGAAACTACTTTCCTTGGACTAACTAGTTGTCTAAAGCTAAAAATAACTTCCATAATTTTTTATTTTTATGATTAATGGTCCAGAAACTATCATGAGTGATTATCAGAGAGATTGAGGGTTTATGGCATCCCTTTCTTCATAGCTGTAGCTTCACTGCTGTTACATTTGTTGGGATTAGAGTTTTTTCGTGGTTCTGAATGTAAATCAGCTAATAGAAATCCAGGTAGTCTCTGGATTTTTCATTGTTGTAGGTAAAATGAACGATTAGAACATAAGGTTAATTTAGTTGAATGAGGTATTACTTGTGTTCTTGCCCTCATTTTATTTATGCTTGAGAGAGGGGGCATACACTAAAAGTGTGCAGAAAAATGAAAGTTGAAACGTGGGATAATAGAGGTGGTTAAAGTGGAGTTGAAAATGAGGGAAGGCAGAAGAAAGCGGAGACGAAATAGAAAGTTTAGTTAGTTGTCTACTAAACTTATTTGTTTTATTTTATTTTGTTAATTACATTTTTGACCCTATTTTTTATTTTAAAAAATCTTAGAAACACTCAAATAGGTAAGGGTTCTTTTTTAGAGTTTTTGGGACAAGAAGTGAAGATGGAAAATTGCGAGAGTTATCTTTATTAATAGTAGACATTTTTTTCTTCTTCCACAGGGTTTAAGAGCTCCTGTTGCGTGTTGTGACTGAACCCAGAACTGCCAAAATGTGAACTGCTAGGCAGTGACTGGATGAATAATTTTCCATAAATGGCTAGGAACCTGATCTATACAACTGACTATTTTGTATGCCTGCTGAATTAGGAGTTGTTGAAAATCTTGGTCATTTATATTTGTTTAAATAAATGGTGACATTTTCTTAATAGTGGTTGTTTCTATACATAGTGCCTCTTTAAATTTAGTTAGTTGTCAACCAACTTAGTCTTTCTGAACCCATACTGGATGGCATTTGGTAGCAACTGACTGATGTGCGGCCTCTAATTGAAACCTGAGACAAGGATTCCTTCCGGGATTACAAGTTTCATTTAAAATTGGCCTACATTTAGTGCAGCCTAGCATGGGTTCTTTAAGCCCGTCTATAAGAATCTGGCAGAGCGTGGGGTTCCCTTCGGATAGGAAAAAGACTAACGTAGCAGTTTGGAATTGTATAATCTAAACTCTGAATTTGTGCACTGAGTTTGTGTAATGGTCCTTGACTTTGTATTATTCAATTTGAAGTCTTCTATGGCATATTGCAGTTTGGAAGAAATTTGAAGCTGTGTTTCAGTTAAGGATGGGTTTTGTTGAATGCGCTATGTAAATTATGTTTCTTGTTCAATTTGTTAGCTACTTTGGCTATATTGAAGTTAACAGTGGGATATGTATATAGTTGGAATTTTTAAAGGAGCAAAGGAGTCAAGTGATCACCATTTCATGTTGCAAATTAGTCTGTTCAATGTTTTCATGTTATGGATGGCCTTTCATGGTCATGCAAGTATATATATTGTTTTCCACGGTGATGCTACGGAGAATTTGACCTCTTTAAGAGGTTGAGCTTTTCACCATTAGATACACCTTTAGATTCATGCTTTTCATTATCCTTTGATTGAATTATAAATTAAAAAAATAAGTTTAGAATGTCGACGTTTATCTACAGATAGAGAAGTAGAAAAGCTCAATCTCTTAAGAGGTAGAGCTCTCTGTAGCACCATCCTTTCCAAAATATGTTGGTTTGAAGAAGTGGGAAGAATATGTTGTTCACACGCCACCTCGTTTACATAATGAAGATGATCTTGGTCTTTTTACATATTCAAATATTTTGTGCCTGGTCCTGATCCTGTGTGATTTCAATTCTTCAGATGAGTTGCAGAAGCAGATTGCAGTGATGTGTGAGACAAATGCTTGGGTATCCAATGTGGTAATCAAGAACGTCGTTGGGGGGGGAGTCACAGGCAGGTCACAAAGCTATGGCCAATAATTAGCTGGGCGCAGTGGCTTTTCAAATGCCTTACGTCAGGAGGGTACATTGTAGAAGGGAGGCTGAGAGAGAGAAAGAGAAGCATCTTTTGCTATTACATGGTAGGCGGAAACTAACCAGGAGGGCAGGGGTCAGAATAATATTATGATGCATGGGTCCGAAGAGGCTATTGGGGGACGCGTTATAGAAGTGTATAATAGTTCTGTAAAAATAGGGGGCATTTTTTTAACCCCCTTAAAAAAATTGTCTCAAGAAAAGATGAAATGAAAGAAAGAAGGGAATGTTTAGTCTTCACATTCCTTTAGCCCTCCTTCACCTTGTACTTTGTCCAATTTTTTTATCACCTTTGCCTAGCCCCAAAGAGCTTTAACTTGACGATGGCACCTGTAACGGTCTCTGTTTTCCTTTAATTTGGGGTCTTCTAAGTATGGTTGTTGTGGTTTAGATTTGGATCACATGAGGAAGCAAACTTACCATACAAATACAATGCTATTTTTCCATTTTCTTTTTTCTTTTGGAGAACAAGAATCACAGTAAAGCTAATATAAATGTCCCAAGTCAAAGTTTATATCTTGAAGTAATGCTTTCTCATTGTTGGTTTATAGTTTGGTACTTACTCCAGATTCCATCATTGTTGGTTTATAGTTTGGTACTTGCTCCAAATTCCAACAACTTTCAAATTGGATGTCTCATGTTGTGTTACCTTTTTCCATGTTCCCAGTGACGACAACCAAGACATTCTATATAGGACAATTTTGTTTTCACCTTTTGACAATCAACAGCTAAAGGGAAGATGATATTGTCATTTAGTATCAAATTCATTTTCCTAATTCAAGCATAGTATTCTTCTTAATTCTGTCCCTTTCATTGAATTAGTATCTTCATTACTCTTCAAACAAAACAAATAAATACACCGCAAATTAGGCTTTAATAATAAACTGAATGCTGGATGAATTGACTTTATCTAATTAATAAAATTAAGAAAAAAATATAATTATTATTTTATAAAAGTTAATAAAATTAAAAAGTAATTATATAATATTCAAAATGATGTAATCTGTTGACATTTTATTATTTTATACGATAACATATCAAACATAAACATATTAAATATTACTTATTGTTTATTGTCTAAAATATTAATATCAAGATATTAATATACTAAATATTTTTAAAATTTTAGAATATGAGAATCTTTTATGCCCATGGCACGTGATTACATTGATATAACATGCATTCACTGCCATCATAACCATTTTAATATGGATTTACTTTGTTATAATAAAAATGTTCTGGTTAAGTAGATGGCCATTTGACTATGGACATTTGAGGTGCTGCATTGAAAACGATGGCCTGCGATGCACGACATCATCCTTATCCAATAGATAAATGATAATCCAAGCTTGGAAAAAAGGATACAGCCAAGTACCATGTATCATGTATGTATCATATCTATGTTCATTTGGTGCTTCAGAGTTCACACTTCCCATATATATAAACAACTACTAAACGCTTGTCCTTACTTTATTTCATTCCCCCAAATACCCTCGTTTTTTTCCTTATTGGCTAGGTTGTATTTTTTGTTTATAATTTTATACCAAATATTTTATTTATATTAATTAAATTTTACATTTATAAAAAGTATTTGTAATGCTTTCTTGACTCCTAGTTTGATGACATGTAATGACAAAAATTAGTGATATGTAATTAATTAATGTTAGTGTCTTGATATATATTAACTTATATGTCAATTTATTTTTTAAATAAAAAAGTATTTAAAAAATTTAAAACTTTAATTAGTCATTATTTATTAGAAAATAATATAGAAATAATAATAAATAATTTAATCCTTATGTACTCCAAAGATATTTAGATAAATAAAAAATTAAATTAAAAAATATTAAAAAAACTAAAATATACTATTTTGAATTTTAAAGCACACTTACTTTATAATATCATAGTCGTCCTCAAATCTTAAAAATTCAATTTATTGACTTCAACATGCCATTTAGTATTAAATGATCATGTGAGAGTCAGATCACCAATTTTATTACTGTATATAAGGGATTTATGGATTAAAAATATTAAAATATTTTTATATAAAAAAAAGAGACAAAATTAGATGTCAAGAAATACACTTTAACCTTTCTTACTTCACCAGATTGGAGGAGGAAGAAGGGTAAAATCGTCCTTTGATCTTCATGGTGGCTAATGAAATGGTGCCACCTGTGACAGGTGGATGCGTCACCGCTTGATGTAAGCTTAATGACATCACCTTGCCTTGGTGCTACCTAAATTCAACTTCCCTTCCCAAGCTCTGAACGTCAAACAACGAAACCAAAACCAGCATCCGTACACGTGGCAGATCCAACGCCCGTGTCCCACAAAGAACCTGATCGCGCGTGGAGGCATTGATTTCTTGTGGAATTTTCTTACCAAGCTCCTCGATGTTTCTCTGCATGTGCTAAAAATTGCAAGTGGCAGCTCCTGCCTCCTCATTTTCTTCAAAATAAAAGCCCCTTGGCTTCCCTCTTGTCTCCCCCGCTTAGCTCACTGATAAAAAAAGCCACTCAAAATATAAATTAGAAGAGGAGGATATGGAGAATCTGCCTAAGAATCGAATGAAGGCAACAGAAGAACTGGTGAGAGGGCGTGAATTTGCGAACCAGCTTCGAAAACTGATTCATAAATCCACTGGAAATTATCATAAAGAGGAAGATGATGATGCTTCCACAGCACCATATGCTCAACATCTTCTGGACAAGGTGCTCGACTCTTTCAGCAACACCCTTCTGCTCTTGAATAATCGCCCACGTGAACATCGAATGTCCCACGACGTTGTCGTCTCCCAATTGCACGTCCCTTCTAAATCTCAGGACTCTCAAGAGAGTTGCAGAAGCTCCACCATTAAAGACCGAAGAGGCTGTTACAAAAGAAGGTAATCCATTTTTCTGCCTCGTGTATCTTTAAGAGGTTAATTTCAATAACTTCTTTTCTCATACTCGTTATTTTTTTCGTTTTGATCCATTAATGGCTGTGCAATAATGGGTTAACTTTACTCTCTACCATAAGTTTTGCCTCACTCATTTTCAATGATTTTGGCATGAAACATTCAGAGCTCCATATTAATGGAGTCTCTCGATCCCCTTGAGTTCTCAGAGTTGTTATTATTATTTGTTATTTTGGTATTTTATGCATCTATTGATCCCATCAATTATTGTTCATCCACACCTATATAATGAACTGTTTATGATGTAATTAGGCCTGTCTTAATTAATTTCTTTACTAATTATGTGTTTTTTTCATTCTCAAAATGATAGCAGATTGTACATATTTGGTTTTTTTGCCATAGAATCTTAAGTTTACTTGTTACCGCAATTTCTGTTTTGCAGAAGAACTTCAGCTTCATGGGAGCAGGAATCCGAAGGTCCAATTGACGATGGCCATGCATGGAGAAAGTATGGCCAAAAAATTATACTAAATACCAAATACCCAAGGTATTCCTCCATTACCAATTACTTAAAAACCATCTAGACTGATTCGAATACAGATACAAATATCATTACACAATTTTTTTAAATATTTATATGTAATTTAAAAAGAATCGTATTATATTTCTAATATATATTTGACATGACAAGATTATTACTTTTTTTAAAGTACATGTCTTTCTTAGTAATTAGTGATTACTCTGCTTCTACTTTTCAAAAGAAAAATAATTTCTCTCCCTCTTTTTATATGATGCACAGATCTTCACTCGATACTTGTGTTATACACAATTTAGTACTTTAATTTGGATCATATCGTGTTCATGCTTCTGAACCTAAATTGATATATGCAGGAACTACTTTAGGTGTACTCACAAGTTTGATCAGGGATGCCAAGCAACCAAACAAGTGCAGAGAATTGAAGAGAAGCCTTCCCTGTACAGGACCACCTATTATGGGCACCACACTTGCAGAAACTTGCTAAACCCAGAGATCATTTTGGATTCTGATTCTCTTTCTCACTCTTCCATCTTACTTAGCTTCGACAACACCTTCCCAATAACCCAACAAGAAAACCCTTTTTCCTCATCACCATCTTTTCCATCCATAGAAAAAGAGTGTAAGCAAGAGATTATTAATCCCTCGTCTTCTTCCAAAGAATACCTTCTCTCCCCTGAGCTCACTTTCGATGATTTTTCCAAGCATCTCCTTGAATGTGATCATGGGGGTGTGTTTTCTGATCCTGAGTTGGATGGGTTCTTTGAGAACTTTGAATTGTGATAGCGGAGTTTGTTTTGGTCTGTAAATTTTGTTTCAAAGAGAGTAGTAAGATAGATAGATAGTTAAAGAACTGTAGCTTCATCTACTTGAAACAGAGCTTGAGCTCCATCACTATGAAATCTGTACTTTCCTTTCCTTTTTGAATGAAGTTGAGAGTTATTTCAGATTTGATTTAGATTTCAGTAATTCAGTGGGTTGTGGTTGAAATATGTGATAATTATTGAAACAGCAACATCCAGAACAGAGACGAGAGAACCTCTGCAATGGCCAATGGGTCACATCCTTGATCCTTTAATCCCATGAGCAGGGAAGGAGATAAAAGTAAAACTATGTCAGATGTAGTTTAGAAAGAATGATTTGTATAGAATAAGATAATTGAATGTATTTTAATAAGATAAAAAGTTGTTTTTGGTATTATGATATAGTAAATGGAAATAATTTTTGAATTAAAAAATATGTTTATTTGTAAAATTATAAAAAAATTTGTTTGATAAAATTATTGAAAATGATATATATAAAAAATTTAAAATTAATTATATTTAATAAATTAAAATTTTATTTTTAATTTTAAAATAATAAAATAAATATATGTATGTATGATTAAAAATAAAATAAAATAAAAAATTTATAAAAATAATTATAATTAAAAATAAATAAATCAAATAAAAAATATAATAGTATTAAAAATTTTAATTAAGAAAATATTTTTTATAAAATATATATATTTAAAATAAATTTTTAATTAAATAAATTTTTTAATATTTAAAATATTTATAAAAATTAATTTTATAATGAGTCTCTTCTCCTAATAAATAAAATTATAAATTTAACATTCTCATTTAATCAAATTTTATTATTTTTGATCTCCTCTTCAAAAAAGAAGACTCAACAGCCAATTTTTCAAAAGGGATGCTATGATAAAAAGAACGACTTCTCCCTTGCAAAAAGGTAATCCTAAAATACTATTTCTAAACAATATGTTATAACTATTCGGAAAGAACAAAATAACATAGAATGAATTACTTATATATAAATGAAAAGGTTAGCGTTGCCCAAGTCACTTTCAGTTATTAAACTTTATTTTAATACATTTATTGATTTTAATGATATTTATCATTTTGAATTAAGAAACAAAAAGGCTTTAACTTTACATTTAAAAATATTTCTTCTTTAGTGAAAAATCCGAAATATACTTTGCATAGTATAAGGCAAAATCCACATTATACTTTGTTTTTTACAAGGAATTATATAAAAGAAAAAAGTCAGCTTTACGCCTTTCTGGTGTAAAGACTTTATACACTTTCTAATATTACCTTTTGCAAGGAATGTTACAAAAGGAAAATATGCAGACATTAAACAGCGCATCACAGCCTCTGAATCTGACTGCTGCATAATTTCAAAATGCTCCAGCCATATTGCAGAAAAAGCAAATATTGAAAAGTCAAACGATCAGACAGAAGTCAAACTGAAGCTGATCTTTTGGTACAAGTTGAAGAAAAGACAAAATAACGGCTAGACCTTTTTGGACATCAGAAAATGAGCTTCTTACAATCTGTTCAGAAGTGTCCAACGTCTATTTCTTCAAGTATATAAGTAGTACTTCTGTCAACATTGAAGAACAAGGAGACAATTACATTTACTAAGGCAAAAAATATTCTTTCTACTCCTTCTTGTCTATTGAACCTTCACTTGAGTATTTACTCTATTGCAAGAGAATTTATTCTGTAAAGCTCTTTGGAGCATTTTCTCTTTAAGAAAGAGTTTTACTAAGTTCTTGTAGAAAAACTTAATGGTGATAAGTTAACCGGTTTGGTTGTAAAAGGCTTTGTGGCTTGAACCCGTTCTTGAGAGTTTTACTAAGTTCTTGTGTGAAAAACTTAGTGGTGAGAGGTTAACCGGGTTGGTTGTAAAAGGCTCTAAGAGCTTACACCTGTATATTGATTATTGCCCATTATAGTGAAAAATCCCTTACTTGGTGCTTGGGGAGTAGATGTAGGATTTGTTTCATAAATCTGAACCACTATATATCGTGGTGTTGATTTTCTCCTCCTTAAACTCTTATGTATATGTAATTACATTTTCTGCTTGATCATTTACTTAACTGCCTTATCGTTTACACAGTACCTCTTTGAAGCAAAACTTTCAAAAACAAGTTTTGATTTATTTCAACTCATATATCCAGTTTTTGAGATTTTAAAAGGCTTTTGTATTGAGTTTTATTGAAAAGCATTAAATTCCAATACCCAATTCAACACCTCCTTCTTAAGTATTTTGAGTATATTTTCTAACCGTTAGAATAGAAAAATAGTAGTGAAAATTAAAGGTGGTTTTGATTGAGAGCATATATAGGTGGAGGCATGAGGGTTTTGAAGTATTTTGATGATGAATATCCTATCTTCCTATTCCTATTCCTATGGAAGAACAAAGTAGGAATTATAAGCATAATGTTTGAATTCAGTTGGCAATTGGATGAGCAGCCAAGTGATGTGAGCATTTTTTTGTTTTGGAATTCCCATGGTAGCTAGCTTATCTGTTGAGTTTGTGTGGTAAATAGAGAGAATGAAAATGTTGAATGATTCATGGTCTCTAATCTTTAATCTCTAATCTCTAATCTCTAATCTCTATCTTCCATGTGAACAAATATCATATATGAGCTAGCGTAGATATTAATTCATATTAGAGAGAGTTGTTTGGGATAACCTTAAGCTATCTGGCATCTACCACCACAAACAAAAGCATCACAATTAAGAGTCATGTGGAGATTATGGGTTGGGTTCGAAACTTGTATGCTTTTCAAACAACTCCTGCTGAATTCTACGCCCTGGTGCTTTTTCTTTTTGCTATGGAATCATTTCCAACAAATCTATGGGCTCCACTTTCTCCATCTTTAATCATCAAGTTTTAATCCCTAGATTGAAGACACCGTTGACTGAGGTTTAGTGGGGGCTGAGCTACGATTGATCTCTGTTTTTCTTACGCCATTCATGACCATGGTTGAGGGTTCACATTAACTAGAAGACGAACAGCTTCGCTGAATTCTTCGAACCACGTGAATTCCAAATTTCTTCTATCTTTATCGTAGAAATGGACAGAAATGGTTCAAAATATAGTTGGTTTGATTCTCCTAAAATGGACCCACAGGCGAATGGTTAATCAATATGCTTCTAGAAATATGTGGTCACACTGACACACTGGAATAAGAAAAACAGTACCGTTCGTTTTGATTGACAGCTTCACCAATTAATGTCCACACATCACTTCAATCGGTGCACTTCCCATTTTTGAGGTCTAGATACGTTGATTTTTATTTTTCTTTTTTAGTATTAATTAATATTAAAAATAAATAAATAAATAAAAACAAATTCACACATTCAAAATTAAGCTGAAGTCTCAACAAACTTTTCCTTTATTAATTATACGGGAGATGGTGAAGTCAAAAAACGTGGTTGTACCATAACTTTCGTCATTCTAATTTAATATTTTTTTAATTTTTAATTTTTAATTTTTTTATTTTTTAACATTAATTAATTATTATTTAGGTCATATAATTTTTTTAGAATTTTTTAAAATATTTTAAAATATTTTTAAAAATTTTTTATATTTTTTTTATACTATTTATCTATAAATTTTTTGACACTATTCATCTATAAGTATAAAAATTTTTAAAAAATATAAAAATATTTTAAAAAATTCTCAAAAAAATATATGAGATAGCAAATACTTAATTGATGTTAAAAAGTAAAAAAAATCAAGACAAAAAATACAAAACACAACAAATCGACAAGGTAAAAATTTAGGGTGGCATGGGAAGGAGGTTGGGTAGGAGATGGAACATAGAATTTTTCTAATTATACATATTCTCATCAAATTAACGTCACTTTTATATTTTTTTTAGATCATCCTTCTTAATTAGTTTGATTTGTTTATTTATAGTATTTATTTTTGAAATTTTTAAATATGTTTTTATATTTTTGAAATTTTTTATTTTTTTTAAATGTATGATTCTTTTTAAATTTTTTTGAATTCTTTTTGAATTTATAATTAGTTTACCATTATTAAAAAACAAAAAACTTAAAAAAGCAAACCTTTTTTAAAGAAAATTTCTAAGTTCCCCTGGGTAGGAGAGTATGATACTTCTTTTTATATATAATGCTCCTTTTATCGTAAACATTGCTTATATTAGTTATTATTTTATATTAAATAAATCAATTTAAGAAAACATGTAAAAGTGATGGTGGAAAAATAACATTTCTATGCTGAATAATATATTCATTTTTATACTTTATTTTTAATTATTAATATATTATAAAATGATAATAATAAATAATAAATCATAATAAAATAATATGTGAGAGAAAGTATAAAAATTATAAAAGATAATGTATAAATATAATTACTTTTCTATTATCTATCAGTCAAGGATGCAATGACAGTGATAAATTAAAGGGGATTTCTATCTTGCTTTGAAATATAGATACTCGTTTTTTGTTTTTAATTTTTAATTTTTTAATAATTTATTTTAAAAATAAGTTTAAAAATTTAATAATACAAGTATTAAAAAATTGTTCAAAAAACAAAACAATTTTTTTTTTCAAAATTTTTAGATTCTTTTAACTTATTTTTCAAAACAAAAATTATAAAAAAAATAAAAAAACCTACAGAAATAGCCTAAATTAAACAGAAATTTGTTGTCGTTGGAATTTCAAAAATGACCATACACCTCTTCCCACTTCTTGAATATAATAATTATTGGATCAAACCATCGACAAAAAGCCTTCTCAACTGAGGCCCAAAATCATAAGTTATTATACAAAAAAAAAAGAGAGTGAAGAACCAAATTGGACCCTCGCTTGGAGTATAAATACTTTATATTATGTCATTTATGTCCGTATTTTAGCAGTCCATATTTCAACTAAGCTTATATGAGTCAGTTACTTAAATTGGAGGTTGAACCAAGTTAGGTTTGGGTGGGGACGGTAAGTCAAGATAAATTTCTTTTTTATAAAAAAAAATATAAATTAGTTATGGTATTGAAATTTTAAAGAAATTATGTTATGATATTAAAATTTTTAAAAAGTTATGTTATGATCAGGGGCGGATCTTTGAAGGGACATAGGGGTAATGACCCCCCAAACTTTTTTTTTTCATGTAAATAATATTCATAAAAAATTATTTGTCTCCCTAAAAAAAAAATTTATTTGCCCCTTCAAAAGAATTTGTTATATAAATAATTTTTAAAAAATTTGATTTGCCTCTAAATTTTTTATATTACCCATCTATTTTACAAATACATTATTTTTTGTAAATGTATTACTCATATATAGGTGTATATTATTTTATCCCTTTATTATTTTTTTGTTATCATCAACTTATGTAATGTCAATTTTTATTACGTCACGCCACTAACATTTCCTTTGCTTCTTTAATACTTTGCAGTATGTGACCCTACACTATGACTAGAAATAATTTCCTTTTATAGTTTTACACTTTCACTTATCACACTACTCCTAATCCCCTATCTCCTACTTGATCAGAATCTACTGCTTGTGACGATGCTTACACCGACTGACGAGCCGCAAGTAGTGACTGCTTTGTTCAATTGTTCCTAACTTCTTCTCGTTTAGGTCTTTACCAGCAGGTAATACAGCAACATAGTAGATATAAATTCTCAATGAATCTTGCAAAAATTTTAAAGTCAAAATTCTTATCTTCCACACTATCTTCCTTGCGAAATCTCCTTCACTCACAAATTTCACTTTGATATTTGAGATTGGATATGAGATTTGAAAATTTTTAATTTACTATTCTATGCAATTTTTTTGTTGAATTAGTTCTTTTTTATGTTTTGATATATTGTTATTATTGTTTACGTATACTAATTCAACACATACCTTCTCACTCCATCATAAATCAAAAAAAAATTTCAACATTTTCCCCCCCACTAATTTTGTTCAAGATCCGCCACTGGTTATGATATTAAAACTTTAATAAAGTTATATTATGATCTAAGACTTCTTTATCAATGTTATTAATTTATGTTATGTCTAAGTAATTAATATTATATCATTGTAATAATTTATGTAATTTATATATTAAAACTTTAATGTAATTTAGTAATAATTAAATATTATAAGTAAATTTGTAAAAATATTAATTATATAAAAAAATATGGTGGCTCACTTTTAAAGGTTGGCATGGGATCTTGTAAGTCCATATAAAATATGGCTAGTTTGGCTCATACCACATTTGGGGGGCTAATGTGGATTAGGACCAGCCCATGTTAACATCATTTGTTTATAATATATAATATTAGGAGGTGGCTAAGGTATCGGCATTACATAATAACGATAATTTAGTACTATTCATTTCTCACGTTATTTTTTATTTTGTTTTTTGTCTGTATTTTTTTTTATTTTTTCATGCTAATTAATTATTTTTTATATTATATATTTTTTAAGATTTTCTTAAAATTTTTTTGAATTTTTTTAAACATTTTTTTCTTATAAATGAATAGTATAAAAAATATTATGGATGAATAATATAAATAAATGTAAAAAATTTGAAAACATTTTAAAGAATTTCTAAAAAAATATATGATATAAAAAATAATTAATTAATTATAAAAATTAAAAAAATAATTAAAGTCCCAGCCCCATAATACTATCATGTCTTAGTTTCAAGGATTAATACAACCTTTACTCCTTGCAATTTTGTTGAGTTTTTGATTTAGTCTCTAAAACTTTTCTTTGTAATTGAGTCTTTAAAGTTTTAGTTATTTTTAATTTAGTCTCTATGATTAACCACTATTATCACTTTGTTAATTAAGTCTAAATTAATAAAAGTATATGGATCAAATCGAAAATTCGACAAAATTATAAAGACTTTTTGGTATTATTAAAAAATTAATAAAATTAAAAATTTAGAGAAGTGAATATACTAGTTAAAGAATAATTTGGGTTCCTAAGAAATATCATAGTTAGTGATTTTACTCAGATTTATTTTTTTTTTCTTTTGCAACAAATATTGAAACAGTGATTCTTATCTACTAATAATATAAAACTATAGGAATTATTGAAAATATTAACAGTGATTTTGATTATTTGGCAGGGATACATTGCTTATCGCTAGTTGGGAATTTACATACAAAATCAAATTCTCTGGAGGCCCAAACCAAGGCCAAGGAGGACAACAACACTGGAACTGGGCCTAGCATCCACAGCAACAAAGGAACACTAGCGCTGAGTACTCTATTGGCAATAAGAGCTAAAGTGAACCCTCTTTCTAATATAGTTTTTGTATAATCCTCCGACAAGAACTCCCCATAGGCATTCATCAAGAAATTGGCATCAATCAAAAAGCCTATGGCCATGGAGCTGCAGAGGAAGCTGATGGCCAAACAAACCGATGCTGAGCCATACTTGAAAACAAAAATTCTATCTGATTTTGACCCAAAAAACCTGCTGCTGAACAGATGGCTTGCATTGTAGGTGTTGTTGATCACTGCAGCCAAAGCCAAGGTCACAAGAATGGTTATGGTTGCTGTGAATATGGTGGCCATGAGTGCGTTTCTCAAGCTCTGCACAGCCAACATAGCCTTCTTATCATCACCCTGCACTATGACAACCCACATCTGAGTAAAAGGAAAACTCGTATTACCCAATTCACTAATTAAGAAATACAACACAGATATACTGCAACACTTCCATGTATAAATGATGCTATCTTTTTTCTTTGAACTATTCGTACTTCATAGTTAATGCATAAGTGATGTATACGAGATAGACATGATTTGATACAAACACTGATATTGCTTACCTGATTTAAGTTGAGACACCAAGTTGTTCTCCTGAGCTTATGGATTCCAAAAGTGGTAGTTGAGGGTTTGTTCTTGATGGTGTAGCAGAGATAGGCATGGTAACCTAAAGTAAGGAAAAGACTGAAAGGGACCAAAATGGTATCCAAATAAACAACCGCTCCCATTTTTCTTATAAGTTGAGAGGTGGTTTAGGGATCCCAAATGAGACCAAGCTCCTGCTTATAAAGGGGTGAGGTATTATCCCTCTAATGGCTCTTCTCTCTCAGAATGTCTATGAAGATATGGCATGAATAAAGAGGAATGCAAAAGAAATGTTTGGTTTAAATATCATTATAGTGGAAATTGTATAATGGACACTAGAGTTTGACGTGGGGTTTGAGTCATAACTCATATAAGCAAAATATGGCATAAAAGTCTAAAAGCAGAGTTAGTGACTTAGGGGCTGTTTGTTTGGACTTACCAGAGAAGAAGTTTTTTGCTTCTCCTGTAGGAAGAATGATTTTTAAGGAGAAGTTGTTTTATGTTTGGATGTAATGATTTAGAAGGACTTTTGAAGTAGGATAAACAACTTTATAAATGAAGGTTTTTCTCTCTTCTTATTTTTTTCCTTATTAGCAAAAGTTAAAAATTTTTACTTCTCCTATAAGGAGGTTTTCTCCATTTTCATTAACTTATCCGTTTTTTATAAGCCCAAACAAACAGGTATATTTTTATCCGAATGACTTATTTTTTGAAAATAAGTAACTTATGCTCAAAATAAGCTCAAACAAACAGGCTGCTAATTAAGTATTCAATAGCCAGGAAGCGAGTGCATGTAGGTGTACAAGTAACTATAACTCATCATCACCACTCACCACTCACCATCAAATTATTTAATTTCTCACCAATCACCTTTGGCATACAAATATATATTAAATTGGCTGGGTGGTTAATTAGAATTTAAGAAATTAAACAGTTGCTACTTTAAATGGTTTTAGGCGATAGTATCTTTTACTGCACTAATTAAGTACATTATCATATGAAGATGGTGATATTTTGTGCACTATAATAATGAAGTGATCAGGATCTAATGATCTATCACTCTCCTTAGCTTTTCTAATTCCTATCGTAGTGGCTACAATTCATTAGATTAGAGAATTCTCAACAACAACAAAATTACCATCCCATCTCAACAAATATTATTATTAATTTTATTATGTATATGTGGGTGAAGGAAAGAGTAATTGGCAAATACTTGCTCTTTTTTTTTTTTGTCAATGACAAATATTTACTCATAATTAAAAAGTCTTTGTTATGCTATTCTACGAGTGTGTAGTATTTTTTTTTTATAATTTTTATTTTAAGAAATAATTTAAAAATAACTTTTTAAAAAAATAAAAAAGACGTGAAAGAATCAAAGATTTTTTTAATTTATTTTTAAATATTTATGTTATGAAATTTTTTAATTTTTTAAAAATTATTTTTTAAAATAAATTATAAAATAAAGATTATTTTTGGAGTAGTCTTAATTAAAACATCATGTCCAAAGGAGATCCGAGTTGGATCCTAATGGGCTGGGCATGTGAAACTCAACATGGGCTTACCCGCAAATGCAGTACGGATCAGAACTTAGAACAGTCTAGACAGATGGGAACGACGCCGGTTTTGCGATGGCCGGCCGGTGCCATGTCATTTTCTATGGTTCTTCAATTGGTCAGTTGCCATCATCAATGTTCATTTTGTGCTGAAACTCTTCGGCCTTTGCTTTACCTTTTCAAGCACTTCGCAGAGAAACCCAGAAGAATCACGACTCAAAGCAAGAGAGATGCTACAGAGTAGCGTGAAGAGTACGAGACTTGAATCTTTTCTCAGGTTGATCATTTCTGTGTGCATCTTAATCCCGCCAGTGAATGCTTCAATCCATGAGTACACCAACGAAGCTTTCACTTACAAGTCAAATGCCTTCTTCTTCCATGGCGGCAGTGAAGGACTTTACGCGTCTCGGGTTCACGTTTCTGCTCCCCAAGACAAGCCTCTCAAGGGCAAGTCCTTTATTAGGTACATTTTTATTTTTTAACCATTTTTCAATTGAAACTCTGATCCTTTATGCTCACTGTGTTCTTCTCTGATCATCACTGGTGTTCCTTATTCCCTCTATTTATTTATTATTCTGCTCAGTAGACGCTTCTATAAATTAAGGAAGTTTCGAATGTTATTTGTATGATTTAGTTTGCTCTTTTGTGCCGCCGTGCAAGTTAATACTCTTGCAGTCTTGCTAATCAATTCATCAGTTACTTTCTCATATCACTTTTTTTCTTCTGTCCTTTCTTTTGTATCGGTGCTATCGAAATGAGTTTTGTTACCTTGCCCTTCTATTCATTGCATCAATTTTCAATGCCCAACAAATGTAAAACCCCAAAACCTCTAGATTCTCAACCATTCCTGCGCAAATATAGTTTTGATAGCTCTTTCTGCCATATACCTGCATTATAAACAGTAGGATTTTCTAATAGTAATCTGAAAGGCATGAGCTCTATTCACTATCTACCTGTGCACTCTTAGAACATCATTTCTATCAAGCAGTTGTTTTTATCCCCCAAATTTCTATCACTTAGGAGAATTTTTTATACCCGACGTTAATTGTGATAGGATGATTGTCAGATTTAGTCCAGTACTGTTGACTTTGTCAATATAAAATTGACTTTAAGAGGCTGTTAGCTGTTACTTCTAATTATCCCGGCTGAAACATGCAGTCATAATTGGCTTTATTTTGGGGATGATCTCATTCTCACTTATAGAACTGCAGGTTTGAAACCGTCACTTTTATAAGGCCAAAGGAATCTGCCAGTAAGCAAAATGAGATGCAGCAAAACACTGGCTTGGTGGAAGCCATCATACTTGAGGTAAAGGATAGAGAAAGAATCGGAGGTTCTTTCCTGAAATCTGATGTAATATGCTGCAATCCTGTGCTTGCTAGAGATGGATACTGCAAAGTTGGAGAAGTTATCATCCAGAAAAACCAGGAAAATTCTGAATTGCCTAAACGGATTAAGACATTCTTTCAAGGAAATAATGAAGAAGTTAAAATGGAAACGCAAAGCATTGAAATAAATAGCACTGGAATGTACTACCTATACTTTATGTATTGTGATCCTCAGCTTAAAGGGACAATAGTTAAAGGAAGGACTGTATGGAGGAATCCTGGTGGTTATCTACCAGGGAAGATGGCTCCGTTGATGACTTTCTATGGCTTCATGTCATTAGCATACCTCCTGCTTGGTCTGGTCTGGTTTCTACGGTTTGTTCAGTTCTGGAAGGATATTATCCACCTGCACTACCACATTACAGCGGTAATCGCTCTTGGAATGTGCGAAATGGCTATCTGGTACTTTGAATATGCCAATTTTAATTCCACTGGAACCAGGCCAATGGGAATCACTTTGTGGGCTGTAACATTCAGCTCTGTCAAAAAGACTCTTTCTCGCCTTCTTCTACTGGTTGTCTCAATGGGTTTTGGTGTCGTGAGACCAACCCTTGGTGGTATTACTTCAAGGGTTCTTCTTCTTGGGCTGGTATACTTTGTTGCATCAGAGGCACTTGAGCTTGTTGAACATTTGGGCAACATCAATGACTTTTCTGGGAAAGCAAAGTTAGTTTTGGTCCTTCCTGTTATTTTCCTAGACTCTTGCTTTATTCTTTGGATTTTCTCATCCTTATCCAAAACCTTGGAGAAACTTCAGGTAATTTCTGTTTCTAGACTTCTATCTTCTTACTGCTGCCGTAGCTACAGTATGAGTACTAACTCTCTATATCTGTCTGTGTTCGTGTGTTTGTGTCAGTCTATCTATGCTTCTGTGTAAATGCTTGCATCTGGGTGTTGACTTGTTGAGTCGTGGGCAAGATTTTCTTTTGTGGGTGGGGGAAGGGGTAATGGTTCTACTGATGGTGTATGTTATTTTAAATAAGGTTTTCAGCAATGAAATGTGCTGGACTATATTGAAGAGACATTTGTATTTATTTGTTGCTTCTTTTATGTAGATAAGGAGAAACCTGGCTAAACTGGAGCTTTACCGAAAATTTACAAATACTCTTGCAGTGTCTGTGCTACTCTCCATTGCATGGATTGGCTTTGAGGTAGTTTTTGCAACCAACACACACACACACACACACACACACATATCTAGAAAAACAGTTCTAGATGTTCTGTGTTGGAGTATCTATGTTTTGGTGAGTCAGTATTGCTAAGCAGAGTTTCTTAACGTGTTGAACCAGCTATACTTTAATGCAACTGACCCATTGAGTGAGCTGTGGCAAATTGCATGGATCATTCCTGCTTTCTGGACTCTACTTGCATATGCTCTCTTGGTGGTGATATGTGTACTTTGGGCTCCTTCTCGAAACCCTACTAGGTACTGTTCTTTCTATGCCCTATACTTTTACAATATACTGCAAAGTTGAGTATTATTGCTGAATTCACTTAACTGTAACACGTCCCCTCCTTTCAAATTTTATTTTTGCTTATTTAAAATAATCTATTATTCAAAATATATGAAGTTTACAAAACTAATAGTGTTGATGAATTACTTAAATGGATATTTCTCGTCTCTATTTAGTTTCTTTCTGTTCTAAAAAGTTTGTTGAGGTCTACAAGTATTCTTTGTTTTTTGCAAAGCTTGAGGCTGTGCTTAATAAGAGTGAAGGTGGAAGAAGTGGAGGGGGATGTGATGGAAACTGAAATTATATCCAAATATAATCCACTGTTTTGATGCATTGTCAATTTTGCCCTCTCCCCTTTAACTCCTCACTTCTACTCCCTAAGTGAATGAAAATAAGTGATTCCGAAATTATACTTATTCATAATTAGGAAAAGGTAAATATATGTTATACTAATTTTCTGAAGATGTTCATGAAAGAAAAAAAAATATCAAGATGTTTAAAATATATTACATTTAACATGAAGTAGCATTATAGAGTTTCATATATGAATTAAATATATAACAGTGCAAATCGATATGGTCACTTAATATTGTTATGCCAATATATTTGACCTATTGTTTTAAAAATCATCCCACTTTGACCAGTCAAACTGCTACCCATTGAGAAGAACAAGCCCAGTTGAATCGTAGGCTTGCTTTCACGGTTGACCTGGTGGAAAACCGGCTAACCTAGAAAAAAAGAACTGGTCTTAATTGAGTACAAATTTTAACTACATTTTTTGTATTTTTGGTTTGGACTTTGACTTTTTGTTTGTCTTCAATTAATCTCAATAAAACTCAGTAATTTTGATAACAGCCCAAATTCATGTTAAAGGTCACTCTTCTTTTGTTCTAAAAAAAAAAAAAAGGATTAGATACAATCCAATTAATAAATAAAAAAAAGGATCAAAATAGATATTTTTCCTTTTTTTATTCCATATAATTCAAAGAAAAAGAAAGTTTTTTTTTTTGGAATTGAATGAAGCTACACAACAAAGTTCTTATTTTATTTTAATGTAATAAATTTTTTTATTATATTAGTTTACTCAACTCAAGAGTTGCTCAATGAATCTGTTGATTTGGAATCACTTATAAATAAATAAATATTATATTTATATATTATTTATAATTTATATTTAATATAATTAATATATTTAATTATATACATATATTATTTTTTATTAGTTTTTAGATATTTTATTATTTATATATTATTTTTAAAATTTTTTAAAATTATTATTATTAAAAGTAACCAAAATTCATGTCTTTATGATTGTCAATTCTTTTTTCTAATAATTGATAGTTTTTATATTTTTTATATCATTGTTTGCTTTTTATACTAATTATTTTTATATAACTTTGATGTCATCTTGTTTGACCATTTATTGAACACTTTGAACCAATCAACCCGGGACCTTGCAGCTTTTCTGGTTCACTGTCTGGACCGGGTTTTGAAACACTGATTTAACCTTTTGTTTTGGATTTTTAATCCAAATACCTATGGGGCTTTAGACCTAGTTAATGTAAGTTGTAACAGTTAAATGTATTTGTGGGTCTATTTCTGCCAAAACTTTCCATTTCATCACTTCTTATATTGTAAATTTTGGTGGTGTTTGATCCAGTTTATTTTTGTAACCTTCAGACGCACTAGTGCAAGATTTTCCCCCCTTCATAGTTACAGAGGATCTTTCATTTCCTTCTCTCCCTCTACACTCTGCACTCCACCTATATGTGTGCACAAACATAAAAAACGAGACTAAGATCATTATTCCAATTAGTGTTATGAGAAATTAATTGTGCCATTTTAAGTCCTTTTTTCAATCAATTCCCAAAGCAAAACAAAGAGAAGGGTAGTAATTACTTATCATTATCAATAATAGGAAGATTATATCCACAGTAATGATATAATAGAACAGTAATGCTTGTAGAAGTGTTCAAAAGGCCAGTTGCTAGGTTACGAGAACCTGATGACCTTGAAATATTGTTTCAAGGTATAAGAGAATTTAGATGTCACTTGAATTGTCTAACTCATCTTTGGAAAGTTAAAATGATTAATTGAATCAGTCACAGGTAACAATTATTATCATGTATCAGTTAGATACATTTTCAGCACTTTAGGTTAAATTATATTAATAACTTGTGCATTGTTGGAAGTGCCATCACATTTACTACATGTTATAGTTTGACTAGGTCTGAATATCAGTTATACTTATATCTACGCCTTGAACTTTTGAAAAAATTATTGAGAGCCTGAGAGCTTTAGTTTTGAATGAATGTTTTCGTTTAGGTATAAAATCAATACTTGAATCAGAGATCTAACTTTTAACTATGTTAATGTACATGTTGGAATAAAGCCTAAGCACTGTTTACTTGCCAACATGAATACTTATTTGGTCTAGGTAGTTTGTCTTAGGGTTGCTACTGTTCAAGTAGTATATTTACTAATATATATTCTCTTGATCATTTAAATTTGGTACTCTTAATCTGGAGCAAAGGCATATGAAGGTGTTATTTTTGCTTTCGCCCGTTGCATTGTAATTTAAGCACCATTGCTTTTGGTATTGTTGATAAGGTTTTATTGCTTTTTTTCTTCTTCTTCTTTTTCAAAACCTCTTCATTTATGTTATTGTGCCTGTCCATTGTATTAATTAATTGATCAATAGGTTCATTATTAGGAACGCAGAGAGTAAAACAGAGTTCCCTTCAATTCAATGCTCTTAATTTTGGCCAGTTGATTTATTCATGCAGCTTTTGAGTCCAATTAACACTCTAAAGTACCTTCCTCGAACTTCTGCTTCTCCACCTGATGGCTGGGAATAAATATATAAGCAGTATAAACGTGAGAATATAGAGTTAGAAGCATGACTTTATTTGTTATTACGATCAGAAATGGCAGAGTATTTACATTCATCATAAAAAGGACCTATTTTTTTCCCATTAGAAAAGTATGAGTGCTGTTTATTTGCATAAAGGTTGGGTTGCATGAGATGCTTTGCTTAGATGGTGCGGTTTTAGTCCTTTGAAAGGAGTTTAATTTTTGTGGTATCATGAATTCAAGGTTTCTGGGGTTTCAATCTCCTTTTCTTTCGTACGTTCTTGGTTCAGTATGTTTGCATGTGTATTATATTGATATTTCTGTTCTGTTATGTACCTGAAGAAAACTGACTGCATTAATATTTTTATACCTAGATATGCGTACTTAGAGGAAACAGGAGATGACTTTGATGAGGAGGGTATCTCTCTGACAAGCGGTGTAATGAAGATGAGTGGGGATGTGGCAGCTAAGCTAGACAGGAAGGAAAGGAAAGGCTCGAGTGCGACAGATCTTGCCTGTGGCGAAGATATTGAGGAAGATAAGCGAGAGTAATGTTAACCCTGTATAGCTGTGGTTTCCATATGCCCTCATTTCTTACAAGAGGCCCTTGGATGTTCATATACATGTGTTGTTGTATGTAAAAAGGACCAGTGGGTAAAGGGAAACTGCGTGGCAGTGATGTAAACCATTCCATAGTTTTAGATGACAGCTATCCTTACATTTGCATTTAAATACCTTATTTTATTTCTCTGTTTTGCTCCTACGCCACATTTTCCTGATTCTTCATCTGCACTCATTCACGTGGCTAATGACTATAGACTACAATGCATGGTATACCGCGATTTTGTTTTTTTTTAATTCTTGAGTACCATTATCATAGTATCTTACTTGTCAAGGACGTCAAAAAAAAGTTCCAGAAAATGAACTTGTTGATACAATGGATTTGAGCTTGGATACTTTGATATTTACGTTATACTCTAGCCGACTGCAATCGCCATTCCCATTCTAGAAGAAGAATTAGGGAGAAAAAAAAATTCCTTTTATGTAAGGAAAAAGGGACCTCGAAATTTGTTTTCTGGTTGTTGGACCTGATGTTGATTTTGTCTATTGGTCGAAGGATAAGAAGGAAAAGAACGAGTGATCATTATCACAATCATCAGATTCATTACCATCAGGGCCATCATGGAGACAGTTTATATTACCTTTTCTGAAAAAAAAATTATTGGGTAGATCAAATCTACATCTACTTAAATGAATATCTTAAACCAATAAAAAATAGTTATAAAGATATATAATATATTAAGTAACTGTTCAGTTGATATACTACTTCAGTGTTCTCTAGTGGTCTCTTGCATTTTCATGGCTTTTCAGAGATGCATCTTTTCTACTTGTCCTGCCTTCAAGTGCTTTGGATACCACCCAAATAAGAAAGGTCCTGACTTGTATATTACGATTCCTGTAAAACAGTTTGTAGAGCTAGTTGTAAAGAAATTATTTTAAGAATAAGTAATTTTTTTTTTTAAAAAAATTGAGTGATTGTTTTAGTTTCTTTTAAAAGAGAAGTAAAAATTAAAAAAAAATTTTAAAGAAAGTTAAAATTATTGACTTTCTTTGAAAAAAAATTAATAAATAAGAGAAAATATTATTTTATTTTTTAATTCATGTTTTTTTTAATTATTGTATTTAAATACAAAAAATTTTTACTTTTATAAAATATCTTTTTTAAAAAATATATATAAAAAATATTTTCTATTAAATCCAAACAAATAAATCAAAAACTTAATCATTTCAAATAAATTAGTACATCGAGTTAACCAAGTGTTTTATTTCAATCCAAGATTTATGTAGATAAGAAAGTAGTTAAATTTGATTGCATTTGCAATTTAAAAACCAGAATCTGGACCGTATTTTCTATAATAAAATGCCATAATCACTTGACATGAAAATAAATATTTTTTTTATAAATTATCAATTTGGTTGACCTTTAGCCACTTGAGAAACTGACATTACTTTATTCAGCATAATATTGTTTTTATCCTTTAAGTAAGCTCTAGCCTCGACTGTTATTGTCTTATTCCATGGTGTCGTTGGATAAATGACAAGTATCTAAACGGCACCTTTCTCGGGGGCCCCACACCCAATCCAAAAGTGAACTTTTTCTGAACCTCTCAAAGTTGTATTTTTGGACTTTGGATGCATGCTCTCTCTTCCCTCTGGCTAATTCTAACGCTGCTTGGGATACGTTGATGTTGTAATATTATGTGAATGTCATTTTTCATATAATAATAATATATAATATCATATCTTAAATGTATTGTAAATTTTGTTTAGCATTATATGTATGAGGATATGTTAAATATTAAGATATTTAAGATAAATTAAAAAAAATGAGATTTTATAACTTTTTTGTAATATGAAATATCATTTAAAATATTATATATTATAATTTTAAATGATACGTATTAAATGACTTTAAATGTTACATGTCATTTAAAATATTAGAATTAAAATATGGATATACTAAATTCTTCCTTATTTGTTTTCCTCTTTGCTGGAAATAAAAAAAAAAAAAACATACAAAACCTCACCTTGTTCATGCTCTTGGCTAAAGATTGTCACTTTGGTAACTGAGTTTCATCTCAAGACACCACATAATCATTTGATTTCCGCATGATCCAACTTCAAATGTTGTTGAAGCTTCCATCATTGAAGTTAAATTTTCATCTCTATATTTCTATGAAAACAAGGTAATTTTAAAATTACAAAATCAAGAAAAAAAGTTTTTTCAGATTTTGTGGATCGAGTCAATACCACTGCAATCCAAATGCTATGATTTAAGTTGTTAGAGAATTTGCGAGTCAACCCAATAGGTGAGCCAAGGTTATCGCAAGAGTGTTTGAAATTTTCGTCAATGGTGAATAGAGTTGGAAGGTTTTGGTACATCAATATTTTGAATTTGATATTTAAATATCAGACGAAATTGAAGCTGTTTATGATTAATGATAATCATTTATAATATTGACTATAATTTAAGATAATAAATTGGTAGTATCTCATATTATTTAAAAATTATCAAAATTTTATATAACACAACTTTTAATTTTATTAATTTTTATAAAATATTAATTGTATCTTTTTTTTTATAAATTTCAATTGTTAAACTAAATATAAGATTATTAAATATGATAATATCTTATATCTTGGTGTTCCATGCCATAATATCAAAAACATCATAATATATAAGATATCAATATACCAAACTACTCCATTATCTATAATTTTAATTTTTATGCTTGAGAAATTTTAGGATAAGTCCCATTTATGTACACCAAGTTAATAAATAATGGGAATTCAATGAATACCACTAAGACAATTGCATGCAAGATTATTTGTGACTTGTTTTTTCTAATAAAGGTGCAATCAAGGAAAGAAAATGACTTAAAACAATAATATTTGTTGCTTTAATGAATTCTGAGCCAAATGCCTGAAAATGTTAATTTCATAATTTATTATAGTAACAATATAGCATTAGTTGCTGTACAGGGCTGGAGCATGAAGTCGTTCACCACATGGCACTTGAATACATGAATTTCTCCTATTTATGGCAAACGCATAATCGAATCCATCGCAAGCTTTTGTTTTGATCGTATATTTTCTACAGCGTTGAACGTAACTAACACGTCTACCCATTCCAACCTTCCTTCTCCATGTTTTTCGATGCTTTTCTCTCTTCCTACGCATTACTCCAATCTTCACTCTCAGACCCTTACACCTTCATGGAGGAGAAAAGCCATTCTTTTGGGACTTCATTTCTGTATTTCTGATCTGGGTTTCATTCATTAGGGAAGATATCTTCAACAAATTAAGCTCTTATTTCATCGAACTGGACTTAGATGAGACTCTTGTTTAATGCAATTTGAATTTTAGTTTCTTGCTTGTGTAAACACAGAAACCGGAATCATTTTCTTTTTTCTTTTTATCTGAATCTTTCACTTTCGAAACAATTTGTGGGAGAAGTGTTTAGCCAGCAATATGAAGGAGAAGTTAAGTTTTTTGTTAGGTGTTTGGATTTTGCTTTGTGGGTCTTGTATGGGTAGGTTTGTGGTGGAGAAGAACAATGTGAAAATCACTACTCCGGATTCATTAAAAGGTATATATCAATGTGCAATTGGGAATTTTGGGATCCCCAAGTATGGAGGAACCATGATTGGCTCTGTCGTATACCCCAAGGTGAATCAGAAGGGATGCAGCGGCTTCACCGATGGTGATAATACATTTAGGTCGAAGCCCGGAAGTTTTCCCAACTTTCTTCTTGTCGATCGTGGAGGTGACCTCTTCTTTGCATACCTATCTGTCTTCTTCATCCTTTAATCTCATTAGTCATTTCAAACTCTTGAATTTGTATATATTTTAGTAAAAAAAATGTGGAAGTTATGTAAAATATCTGGGTCTTTTTTTTAAGAGGCTGTTTACGTTTATGCTTTTTAGGAGTTAAAACCTGTACTGAGTGGCTGTGTCATGTTCCATTCTTTCTTCTACTTGTGGTATTTTTGAATCTATCTTGCATTTAAATTGTCTTCTTGCATGCAACTTACGGCATAACATAGAAAGTTAGGGGTAATTATCCAATCAATTGAATCGCTATCTTAACAGAATGCTTGAATATTTTGGTTTTGCTGGGTTGATACCAGAATCCTAGTAGCTTTTGTCAATTATGATGTACATGCTGCAAAAGAAATCTGAAAAATATTACATCGAGGTCTAGGGTGCAGAGTTTTTTTCTTTGAACAAGAGATTGCAAGTGTGCCACTGAAATAGAGCCATAACAAATAAAAAACCATTTTTTAGATTTTAGTGCCTATTTTATCATTGTGTTACCTGTGGCTTCCCAAGTTATTCTAATTAAAGTTACCTAGATTGTATGGTGCCACATTGTTGATATCCAAAAACCAAAAAAGTGGGATGCTCAAAGTCTATAATCCCTCTTTTTGCGTTATTCTGGTAGATTGCTTCTTCACTTTGAAGGCGTGGAATGCACAGCAGGGTGGAGCAGCAGCTATTCTTGTTGCGGATGACAGGGTAGAACCATTAATTACGATGGACACTCCTGAAGAAGGGAAGGCAAATGATGATTATGTGGAAAAGATTAGCATTCCTTCTGCCCTTATTAGCAAAACCCTGGGGGATAACATCAAGAAGGCTCTGATGAGTGGGGAGATGGTTAACGTAAACCTTGATTGGAGAGAGGCTCTTCCACATCCTGATGATAGAGTGGAGTATGAGATCTGGACAAATAGCAATGATGAGTGTGGGCCGAAATGCGACAGTCAAATTAATTTTGTGAAGAGCTTTAAAGGGGCAGCTCAGCTACTTGAGCGGAAAGGGTTCACTCGGTTTACCCCTCACTATATAACTTGGTACTGCCCTAAAGCATTTATCTTAAGCAGACAATGCAAATCTCAGTGTATAAACCATGGGAGGTACTGTTCTCCAGATCCTGAGCAAGATTTCAGTAGAGGGTATGATGGCAAAGATGTTGTTATTCAAAACTTACGCCAAGCTTGCTTCTTTAAAGTGGCAAATGAAAGTGGAAAGCCTTGGCAATGGTGGAACTACGTCACTGACTTTTCAATCCGTTGCCCGATGAGAGAGAATAAGTACACTGAAGAATGCTCAGATCAAGTTATTCAATCTCTAGGTAGGTTGGGCTCTTCGTTTCTCTTTGCATTCACTTTTCTATAGGCTTGCATTTTTCTTTGGTGTTGATTTGAATGTCTAGCAAAATTTTGCCAATGACAGCACGAGAAAAAAAAAATCCAATTATGCTTTTTAGCTTTTTCACAGTTTGCTTCTCATTGATTTAACATCCCTGGAATTCACTTTTCCTTCAAATGCTGAAGCTTTTTTGTATAGGTGGGCCAAAACCAAATTTGTACGTGTACTGACAAAAATATCATTGCCATTATTTTCGAACGTAACACAAGAATTATGTACCTAGCTTTCCTCATTTTCTTTTCTTTTGGCATAAATTAACTGGTCCTTTGTTATCTCAAGACTCATATTCTGGGTAAAATGGTAAATCACATCATTTTAAGCTGAGATATGTCTGTCCATTTTTTTTCACTTACTTTACAGGTTTTGATCTGAAGAAGATTAAAGATTGTATTGGAGATCCTAATGCAGATGCTGAAAATCCCATTCTGAAAGCCGAACAAGATGCACAGGTCGGTATTTTAAAATGCAAAGTCTTTGCTTCTTTTTTTGTGCGCTTGTTCTTTTAATTAGGACATTCTGTTTATCCTGTTATAATTATATCACATGTTGTTCCGCCTTTTGGTTTCAGATTGGCCAAGGTGCTCGTGGTGATGTTACTATACTGCCTACTCTTGTTATAAACAACAGACAGTATAGAGGTCTAAGGCAGTTTTTCTGGATATCTTGATGGTTATTTAAATACGTTCTATATATAATATTTGTTATTAACTGCATTCAGGTAAATTGGAAAAAAGAGCAGTTCTCAAGGCACTCTGTTCAGGTTTTCAGGAGACTACTGAGCCCACAATTTGTTTAACTCCAGGTCCTTATTTCATTTCCTTTTTATTTCTAGTTTGCTCCCGGAACCTCCCCTCCCAAACATCCTAGGAGACCTAACAGGAAATCATTTCTATCTTTGTAAATGTTTAGCTTATATGACTACAACCAGCAGTCCTTGACTCATTGGTAATGAGTGATGTATATTGGCTATCGTATGTATACGTATGTGTGTACATTTAAAGATCTCATATGCACAACAATTGTCTGAGTTTCAAAAGCATATGTAATGTGAGAATTATTCATTTCCAGTGGGCTGTGTGGGATGCCATATTTTATAAAAGTGAGTTTTATGGTAGTGGAGGCAGAAATTTTGTTTATGCAACTGACTCATCAAAAGCTAATGATTTTGCTGATTATTCTTTGCAGATATGGAAACAAATGAGTGTTTGGAAAACAATGGTGGTTGCTGGCAGGACAGATCTGCTAACATTACTGCATGCAGGGTATTTGCTTCATTGAACTTGTCCAGCACATTTTTGTGAAAAGATTTCTAACTAATTCTATTTATCATGGGGTCTGGTTCTGCTAATTTTAACCGTCTGTATTTTTTTTTTTCTCAATATACCATAGGATACTTTCAGAGGAAGAGTGTGTGAATGCCCTATTGTTGAAAATGTGAAATTTGTTGGTGATGGATATACCCACTGTGAAGGTAAATTATATTGACTTAGAATTTAGATAAATTGCTCCATACCATTCTACGTTCTGAAAATTTCAAAATATGAAGTAAAACAACCCGACACAATTGTAGGTATTGACTTTTTTCCTACGAGTACAACCATGTGCTGATTACTTTTTTTTTTTAGCAGAATTACTATTATTTTATAGAAAGCTATTTACGGTTGTTCTGACTTAGGTGTCTTTCATTTTCTAGACTGCATTTACTAATTTCACGGACTTGTTGAATCTAACAGCCTCAGAAGCCTTGCGGTGTAAAGTCAACAATGGAGGTTGTTGGAAGGACACCCAAAGTGGCAGGACTTACTCTGCTTGTATTGTAAGTAGTTCTATGCATCCATCCACTTTTACTTGCTTCCCATGTTCTTTCTTTCTTCTGTTTTTCCTGTTTTGGTGATGGGATGTGGGGATTGAGGATGATATGTTAGATATTAATTGTCTCCTGTTTTCTTGTTTCTTTAATTGGTTAAGCAGGATGACCATACAAGAGGTTGCAAGTGTCCAGCTGGGTTCAGGGGCGATGGAGTCCGCTCCTGTGAAGGTACTTGGTGTCCTGAGTTTGGATGATATATTCAAATGTCCTGTGAATGACAAGCACACATTACTTCTTGTAGAATGCCTGAATGTGCATCCTGCGTACTTACTAATCATGCCTTTGACATAGGATTTCTATGTTTCTTGTTTTGACTATGTTACAGATGTGGATGAGTGTGAAGAGAAGTTGGCCTGCCAGTGCCCCGAGTGCAAATGCAAAAATACCTGGGGAAGTTATGAATGCAGCTGCAGTGGTGGTTTGTTCTACATGAGAGAAAATGACATGTGTATTGGTGAGGCTTCTTAGCTTTTCCTTTTTTCTCTATCCCAGTTTCAAACCTGTGTTCTGCTGAGTGGGTAGTTTTTTTGTGTATAGTCATATAATTGCTCACTATGGAACAAAAACATAACTTTGCACCAGTCACTCAATAGCACTCTTTTTCTATCTGTTTAATGTGAAATTTTCCTTCTTTTTTTTTGGGTCCGTTACCTTGATTGTGTAGTAGATACTATTTGCATAAATAATGAGATTTGAGATCTTTCTATGTATAATATCTAAAGGTTTCTACTATCGGTTTTGGCCTTTCTAATCTTACTGTGAGAATTTTCTTCATATGTCACTCTTTTATCTCTTATAAATGCAGGTAAATATAGTACTTCAGTGTCCAGCGGGGGCTTTGTTTGGATGTCAATTTTCGTCTTGGCTGCTGCGGTTGCTGGGGGATATGCATTTTACAAGTACAGAATCCAGGTATTGTTCTTTCTGACTTTGTATTCTCTCCTTTAACAATGTTTTTTGATAAAGAACTCCATAAAGCAGATGTAGGTAAGAAAACATTCAAGTTATCTTTGATGGAAGATAATATCCCTTAAGAGTCATCTGATACATTGATATTTTACAATCTGCCATCTTAGATAACACGGTATAAGATATTAGGAGACCTAAGATTTCCATTAATTATCTTCTTTATTTTCATTTTCTGCAGCGATATATGGATTCTGAAATACGGGCAATTATGGCCCAATACATGCCCTTGGATAATCAACCAGAGCTCTCTAATCAACTTCGTGATGAAATCTAGAAGATGCTGGAAAGGTGTTTGAATGGTTTAAATGGGAGGAAGATTATTCCGAGATTTGGGACATCCTCTGCAGCTGTTTAGTTAAGTACTTGAGAGAGTAAGCTATATAACCTGAGGCAAAGTAGTATCATCCTATTCCTTCCACTTCCACTTTGAATTCCCAGCTTTCTTCATTGCTCTTAAAATACTAGTATCTATATATGGCCATGTTTAAAAATTCAATTAAACATCACAAATCACAATTTTATCATTGAAAATGATTAAATAATATATTTTTGTACATAATAACAACAGCACCCAAAATACTCTCCAGTGTCTCCACTAAGCAACAGGGAGGGACTATCCTACCCTCCCTGTACCGTCGCCATTTTTTATTTTTGCATTATTTGTTCATTATTTATTTATTATATATTTTTAGATATTTTTACTTTTTTTAAATTTCTTTTAAATTTTTTATTTTTTTTTAACTTTTTTAGACTTAACAATTAATTTTTTTTATTATAAAGAAATAAATAAATATTCCCCAATCACCTCAAAATGAAACAATAGGGAATATGAATCCCTGCAATTGCATGACGTTTCATTTTTGTAAATTTTAATCGTTTAACATGTGTCAAAATTTTATATAAAAAAAGTTTATCTTAATATACGTGCAAATAAAAAGAATTCCTGTTAAATCAGTGCATCGGAATATTCGATGGTTGGGGAGTAAGACCTTCAGTTTGTAAAGAAACTACAAACTTAATTATCTATTACAGAAATTCATATATTTTTGCTAAAATACTTACTTTTTAAATAACGAATAAGATTGTTTAACTATTCTTTAGATGCTTTTGTATAATAATATAATAATTTTTTTTTTCATGAACATGTCAGAAATTATGTCCGATGAATCAATGGTAATACCATATTGTATTTATATAATAAAACGATAGACCCAAATTTTGTGCAAGTGAATATTTTCATTAACATTTTTCTTGTCTTTTTTGTCACCTTTCATAAAACATTTTTCACACACATTAATAGTGTAAACAATATAGTTTGTTGTCATTTGACAATAAATTGTTAACATTATTATTTTTTTACTAATAAATAATATTTTAACAAAAATTTAAACCCTAACGTTATAAAGATTGTTTTCAAAAATGGAGTACTCCCTTATCATCTCGTTTTGAGATGAAAACGGGAGAGTTTATATATCTTTATAAAGAATTCGTTTTTTTATAATTTTATAATTTTATAATAATAATAAATTAATTGTAAGTTTAAAAAAATTAAACACAACTAAAAAAATTTTAAAAATAAGGCATTTAAAAAGAAATAAAAATTTTGAAGAAAATTAGAAAATTTCAAAAAAAGTATTAATCATCTTAAAAAATTTTCAAAAAAATACTATAAATAGACAATGAATATTACAAGTGTAAAAATTTTAAAAATACTTCAAAAAATTCTAAAAAAATGACACGAAAAATAATAAATTAATATTAAAACAAAGCAAAAAAAAATTATAAATAAGAGCAAACTAAATTGGTAACATAGTTAAACCCTTATATATTACAGTACACAGGCTAATAGGACAAAACTCCTTTAAATATTCTATAACTTTAGCTTTGAGAATAAGAGCAATAAAAGCGTGATTAATATGTTCAATCTAAGCCAGATTGCGGAAATATCTTCAATCAGATTATAAAAAGTTAACCACCGTTTATTATTACATAATACATACTACCTGGGAGCCAACTGGGCATTAGATTTAGAGGCATATGAGGAATTAGTGAAGACAAAAAGCACAAATTTACCCAGCTCATTATCTCCCACCGCAAATCACAATATTACATTAACTTATATAATTCAATCTAGATTCTGCAGTGAATCTTTCATCCTGATCAACCAGCTCATAAATTATTAATAAACAAACATTAAAATTTAACACCGACAATTTTGATTTTCTGCCACTAAGTGACAACTACAAATAAAGAAACACTGACTACAAAAAAGATCTTCATATGTTGATCAGACATTGTCTTTGCATTGTCTATTACCATGGACATCAACAGCCTAACCGTGTGTAATTGAACTAATTTTCTGCACCACTTTCCAAGTTTGAGCCCTTTTGTTGTTTAGGTTTCAGTACGATTCTATAGACATAAAATGCCACCACTGCACCACTACACAGGCGAAAAAGCTTGTTATAATACAAAATCTTCGTTACTGAGGAAGTAGCAAATAGTTTCATGAACATGATAAAAGAAGCTATCAACAGAGGATAAAAAATTATATCCCCAATTTATAGGAATGCATCAGAAGAGTAGTTCTGCTGATGGTGCCTCAATTTATATGATCCAATGTCTTCTATTTTACTGTGGATAGAGGATGAAGGAGAAGGAGGCTTTACAGCTCGTAGCTAACCTATTTACATAGGTGAACATAAATGGGTATGCAAGATGCTGGAAGCAAGGCAAAAAGTGCCTGAAGTAGAAGCTTCATGCAGCAGATGAGATTAAACAACCAGGGGAGGGAAAAAGTTTCAAAGAACTATGACAAAGAAACCAAACATGTCCAAAACTAAATACGCTGGCTGATTAGGAAAGCTGATACTCAACTCAAGGCACTATTTCCAGTCATTGACACTGTCAATAGAATCCTCATCAACTATGAGGATTGAGGCTAAAGTAAAGCCATAACTCATCTCCCTCAGGTAATTCAGACCCTGCATTAGAGCCTGCTGAAATTGGTCTGCACAAACGCTCAAAGCTACTGAAAAAGCTAACTTGTCTAGTTTGTGTTACCTCAAGTCAGAATTCTACTAAATTAGGGGCTTTAAAAACAATGTCTTCTCATCTGACTTCCAGAACTTTTGATGCAACTTTAATTAATGGGAAGTTCAAATGTTTTTGCAAACAAAACAAATATATATTAGATATCATTCTCTCATGTAGGACGGTTGCTCTATTTCTAATAGGGGGCATGAACTTGATGGACTGCAGCTGAAACTCGTGTTATTATATTAGAGGGAGAAGGATGGTTATGCACTTATGCTGTATTCATAATGGGCAAGAGAAACCGTCTTTTAAGTATATCACACTTTTGCTTAGAGCAACAAAAAGAAAAAAAGAATTAAATCTTTGGATACTTGGATCTTTCAACTCATCGGGTCAGCATGGGCATCCATTAGACAAAGTTGTAAACATTTGTCTGATTTGGATGAATGGAATGAGAGATTTGCATTGCCACCCTCGAGTCATTCTAGAAAAGGAAAAGCCTAGCTTTCCTAAATTCCAAACTTGAGGTGCAACATTGGGGTAATTGAATGAAAAATTTTAAAATATGAAATACAAATTGAGTAGCATAATTTTTATTTTTTTTATTTATCAAAGTCCTATTTTTGGATCCTTTTTTATAAAGTCAAATGAAAGGATAGGTCAGTAAAGTGAAATGTGAAATTGAAAAGAAGATTCTCAAAATTCCAATTTGAATCCCCACCTGCATATCTGCAACCTAAGGTTAATTGAGTTCTCCTTTTATATCATTTTGCGAGAACATTCCGGGTTATGACTTATGAGCTTCTGACAAAATTGTAATTTTTCAGCATTTTTTGTAGATTGATTGAAGGTTTTGAGCTTGTAACAAAATCTTCACCTAATTTGACTTAAGAGACCCACTTAGAGTGCTATGACTTATATGCACAATGAAAAGCAGATTTGATAATACTGATAAGTTCCTTAATTTGTTGACTCTCCTCTTCGTCTTGCTCTCCCTCCTTAGAGTGCTATGCACAATATTTTCTAGTCTGTACCTTCTATCTCATTGGAGTCAAACCTGCTCTCAACTGGTTTACATTATAGACTCCAAAACTTCATAAACTTAAAACGGCCTAACCCTGAGCAGCTGAGACAATATATGACAAATCTAACCAAAGAAATTTAGGAATTAAACAACAAAATATTAGTTTTTTGCTTTAAAAGTGTTATTTCCTTAAGCTTTTAGTAGTCTTCTTCGCACTTCTAGACTTCTGATGAATGAGTTAGCAACAAAGTCATCCTCCCTAAACTTCATTGTCACAGAGGATACCAGTTTTTATAACTTCAGTAAAATCTGGTTTCGATTCAACATTAGTAAACAGAGATTATCAGAAATTATCCACATTGCAAGGTAAGAAACACCACCATCAATTAATTTGACAAAAGAGACCCATTAACACTGAGAGGCATGCATGCCTACTCAAATATATGCACATGTATAAATCTATAGTGGAGCAAAGAACTAGGTAATAAGTACTCCAAAATGAAAATAATAAAGTTCGCATGTAAGTTAAATAAAATAAAAAATTTCAAGAACCTGATCAAGGCAGTGAAACAAGTTATAAGAGACAATCCCTGGGAAAAGGAAAACAGGAACAGAAACTATCAGAAATTTAAAGTTACATCAGTTTTATTGATGTGCGAGCCACCTTTAAAGGTACAATGAATTTCTTACCTTGGCTAGCAAGCTTATCTCCCGCAGAAATAATATACTTGCTATTGCTGCAAGTCCAACAATCAATTTAGAGTAAGCTTAAAGATCGGGAAGAAACCAATAAAACATAATTGATAAAAAAAGGGAAAAATACTAATAAATTGGATGTTGTGTAGATTAGTTTCCTAGTTGTTTTAGGATCCTTCAAGGATTAGTTTCCTAGTTACTTTAGAATCCTTCAAGTATTAGTTTCCTAGTTACTTGAGAATCCTTCAAGGATTAGTTTCCTAACTGCTTTAGGATTGATTGATTTTCCCTTTATAAATGGTAACCCTGCCTTAGGAGCAGAGCAGTTTTCTTTTGTCAGTCTTGCATACACTACCATTTCGTAAAATTGTACCCAACTACCCCTTCAACCGATTACAGTCATTTTATGTAGTTAGTCTTATGAATATATTAAATAATACATACCAGATTGTTACATTCACAAAACCACAAAAATGTTTTTCTACAAGTTGAAGTAATGTATATATCATAGCATTATACTATTGCAAAAAACCTTGAGCATGAATATTTAATTTGTATTTTAACAATTTACTTTTTTGATCCTTGTAGATGTGGTATTTTTTGCTTCAAAGTATAATTTCACTAAGCATATGCTCTTACCTGCTTGGCCCTTCAAAGCTAGAGGAGATGATTCTCCTCTTTTGTATGATCTTAGACTTGAAACACTTAAAGCTAAGAGAACACCACCTAAAATCAACCCAAACCTAATAGCTGCGGTGCTTCCTGTTACCATAAAGGAAAGAAAGCCACCAAGAGAAAGTATCAAACCTGCAAAGAACAGGAATACCAAATAGATATTAAACTTAAAGTAATTGGGAGGGGGAAGGGGGCAATAGAAAATTCCAGCTTAGGATAATAGAAGTCATACTATTACACTTGGGATATGTTTATTAAACCATTTAATGACATGACATCTGTATCAGTGATTGGGTTAGGTTCAAATGCTTCTTATCTTGCTTTCAGCATTCCGTAGGATAACTGACTCTCTACAGTAGGAGTAAAATTCAGAAAAAATTTCACCTTTTAAATTTTACCACACAGCATACATACCATAAGGTATACCAACATAGAAGTCCCATACTCCAGAAATTTGGTTGAGATCATCAGTTGGGGAGGTAAACGTTTCAACAATCTCCTTCACCTCAGGTGAATTTTCAGCAGCTGTGGTGAGATATTCTTTGCCTTCTTCACTGATTTCCTTTGCTGCCACACTCAAATCATGCCTTGCCTTATCTGCTTGTACCTTCAACTGTTCCGTGGTATCTTTTAAAATGATAATTGCCTTCTTAGAATACACTTCATATGCTTCTTGAGAAACACTTTGAATCATTGAGGCTTGTTCTCTGAAGGTATCTACAGCTTGCTTCCATGCTTCCTGTGATTCTTCAGATCCAATGCCAGGCTCCTCCTTTTTGTTTTCCACTTCAATTTCTCGATGCTTCTAAGTTTGAAGTACAGAAGAGAAATATCAAGATACAGTTCCAATCCAGATTAGCAGGAAAAATATTTGATCAAGCTATACTCAAGAGCACATCTGAGATTACCCAAAAAGAGTTGTGCGTGTATTTACATATGCCATCCTTACTCAGCTAAAAGATTAATCTCTCATTGCTGTCACACCTTGGTCATTGAAGGAACAAATTAAAAAAAAAAAAAAAGCCACGATATTTACTTACAATATAGCACTACAATCATATAAAATAGTAATCTAGTGAGCAGAATAGGTCACCCAAATTATGTTCAAAACAAAGAATTAGGGATACAGGCAGCAGATACTATTTCTCCCTTAAACAAAATAGGGAAAAATAAAGTTGACTAGGCATGTCATATGCTTATGCTCTCATACTCTTCAAACTGAAGTTAAAAACATATTAAAAATTATTGTTTGAGCATGAGTATATCGTAGTTGTAGCAGCCTTAGAAAGAACAAGAATTGAATAAAGAAAAATTGGAGCACTTTGTTTTATAATGGAAAATACAAGAAACTGCATTTGTACATAAAAACCTTGGAGCTACCTCAAATCCACTATTTATATATAAAAGAACGTAACAAAACACAAGGCTTAAGGACTAGATAAGGATGCTAATATTGGGCCCACTAAAATTAGCAGCGTTTCCAGATTCGCGGATAGAATCTGCAACCTGGTTCAGCTATAATAAACTGCAAATTTCAATCGCAGACTTTCCTCAACGGTAGCTGCAATCCTAAAGCCCCAAAAACACTAATTTTAACCCGCAGAATATGGTAATATGCATTGCACAATGCCGTTCAATTACACTATTCCATTTCACACTCACTCCCACGCACTTGAAGTAATGAAGAGCCCGATATGACAAAACCAATTTGAACCATAAATGATAAAACCCTTCATTTTATTTTTATCTTACCGAGTCCTCGTGCGAAGCTGTAAAAGCGACAATTAATGGAGTCCGGGAGGTCCGCCGATTAAGGGTGAGATAACCAGCACCAATCCCACTTGGGGAAAGAGCGTTGGAGACAAAAGAGAGTCTGCAAGCGCGAGTTCTGAGTAAAGGATCGAACTTGAGACTCTCGGCAACCTTCTTCAATGGCATTGAGCCATGGGTGACTTTAGGGTTTAACAGGGAAACCGAATCCATCGTGGAAATCATAGCGCTCCTAAGTCCTTACAACGAGCGAGAAAGAGAGAGAGACTTTGAAAGGAGGCGAAGCTGACAAAGACTTGCTGGGATTGAAAGGGGTTTATATAAATAGAAATTGGACGGATTGTTTGCAAATAAAGTCCCGAACTAGGATGTCCAAATATAACGAAGAGGAAGCTAAATTAAAAAAAAAAAAAAAAAGCGTCTTGTCGTTGATCTCGTTGTTTGGAGGGTATAGATGAAATTTTGTTTAGGTATATGAAAAATAAGATATTATATAAATAAATATGTAAATATATTAATTTTTTACATATATATATATATTTATATAATTAATTTGATTCGCTTTTTTATAATTAATTTATCCAATAATTTTTGGGATATTCATCTCATCACCGTCTGCTAGTAAAGTGAGAACTCGTCACAGGATGATGACACGTAATCAACATATATTTTGAGCCGTGGGACCCACTCCCGCCAGCCGAATCCTGCAACAGAGCCGCACAGGTGCCTCCTTTTTCCCTGCAACTATGATTCCAATCTTGCTTGCTGAGGGGAAAATTTATAGTTGGCACCCAGAGAAGAATTTGGATTCCCAGGACTGGAGGGTCCTTTTCTTCTTTAAAATAAATATTATATAAATTTAAAAAAATTTTAAAAAAATATTAGTAAATTTTAAAGAAAGATTAATATAATTTAAAATTTTATTTTTATTTTTTTAAAGGTATTTTTTATATTAAATTAATATTAAAGAAAAATTTAAATAAAATATTATTAAAATATTAATATAATTATTTATTTAAGAATTTAACCTTATTATTTAAAAAATTTTTTTATTAATCTAATATTGATTACTTATAAATTAAAACTTATTAATATTTTTTTTAAATTTTTTTAAATTTATATAATATGTATTTTAGAGGAGAAAATGACTCCTTTTCCTTAGAAAAGGGGGGATTCAGATCCCCTAGAGAAAGGGTGGCCCCACTCGGTGGGCCCCATGCCTCGGAGTGGGGCCACTCCTCCTCTCTTATGTGAGAGGGTTACATTTATAGTACTACTGAATATTAACTTTTTGTTGAGGTGTTACAGAAGGAAATTTCTACCTTCATACTCATATATATCTTGCATGCTTTTATTTAAATTTAATTAATTTCTTTGTAATTATTTTAATGAAATTATTGTTATCGATTGGGCATAGTCCCTTCAACTTATTTTTTTATTTTAATTTGAATATTTCTAAGACATCAAAACTCTAATTATGTAGAAGAACTGCTCATGGATATCAAAGAATAACCTTTTAAATTTAGTAATTAAATTTTCAAACTTCTAATATGTGCCAAATAACTCCTCTCACACATTAAGAAAAAAAAAAGAATGAATCAATTAAATTGGAAATACGATTAGAATTTTTATTGTGCAACAGAGAGTCAAACTTCAAATGATTTTCTCAACCCTCTATTCTCCCAATCACTTGATTAAACACGACTGCATTCCGAATTTAATAAAATTTGATTCAATAACTATGGTTTTAATTATTTTTATTTTATTTTATGCAATTATATTTTAGTTAGTATTCATAGATATGACATTTTAGATAAAATAAGTTATGTCATACATTAAAAATTAAAGAAATTACTTATCAAAATTAAAATTATAAAAAAATTAATTAAATAATCATCAAAGTTAAAAACTATTTATTTATAATTTCTCCAATTCTTTTTAAAAAGTTCCTTACCAGTCACCACCACATTGGCTTCCATATTCTTTAATTATTGGTTAGCAGTCAAGTAGAAGTAGATGATGATTTGATCTTTAGGGCTTCCTTTCACAAACAAATGTCAAATGGGATTTGTGGTTGCTTCTAAGGTAAAATGTAGATAGAAGAAAGCACAAGAAACTGAGAAAGGCATATAGATTCAATAGAAAAGGGCCCAAAGTGGGAGGTTTGGGCTGTGAGAAGTTCAGACCCAAATGAATAATTAATGAATGCAGCCCATATGCTCTAACGGGCCTATGAACTACGGAAGCTTTTCTTTCACAAACGCCCATGTTGCTTGTTTGCTGCTTACTTAGATCCTGCGCCATCATGGACAAGTGAATTGGATGGGTTTATTATAAGAGAAATTAGGAGGAGGAGTGTGAAGGTGGGGAAAGCAGAAAATAAAAAGAATCATAGCTCTTGATTAGTCTTCTAATTTACTTGCCTTTCAAGGCAAAAAGAGGAGAGAGAGTCAATTTATTAGGCCACGTTGGGCTGGGAAAAGAAAGTCAAACGAAGGTAAGCCAAGAGTGCCACCGCACCAAAACCATAAGAAGGCTGTAGAAAACAATTTGGTTGACTGTTGCTAAACATCTGGTTGGACTTGGTTATCAAAGTTAAACTTTCTTTATTTATTCATTTAAAAATTAATTTCATTCTAATTTTATTTTTCGTTAGCTTGATTAATTAAAAATTAATGAAATTATGGACATAAATTAACAAATATTATAAATTTTTTATACTTATTTTTATTATATCTTTTGAATATATCGACATTTTTAACAATTCTTGATTATTTAAATTAATGAAAGAAAAAATCAAATCAAATTAATTTTTTAAAATTAAATTAAGAGAGTTTAACTTTAAAAGACAATTAAAAAATGATATTTTTAAATGACAAATATTAATTTTTTTTTTTATATTAGTATAATGAGTTATTTTTTAACCTATTAACTTAACACATAAATCATAAAAATTGAATTTTGTTTTAGAATAAAAGTATGAAAACTAATTTACTGAAAAGAAAAGAAAAGAAATGAATTTTGTGCTCTCATTCCAGCAACGTCTTTAGACAGTAGGCAGTAGGCACATAATTTTGTTTCTTCTTTTTGTTGCTTCCATACATTGTTGTCTCACTGGTAATAAGTTGTTGGCATGAGCCATCAATGGGCTATTCTCAGTGCTCTGAATTATGATATCACGCTGCACAAGTTAGTGAAGGCCATCTCATCTTTCATCTTTCTTCTACAAATACTTGTGCCTCTACCATCAATGGAGTTCGTATAATCTGTGAATTAAAAGAAGTAGCCAAATATCATTACTTTCTGGACAGGTGTTTGATGTTTCGACCACGTGAGATAGAAAAAGTGCCGACATGGATCACACATAGGATTCGGGTTTGACCCAATGAACCATACGCCAAGCACAGCACATACAGTAGAAAAAAGCTTCTGCTACTCTCTCTCTCTCCCTCTCCCTCTCTCTCCTCTGTCTTTGCCATTTGAAGCTTTTGATGCTTCGCTTTACTCTCTCTGCCACAACGCCTACTTCCACTATTATTTATGCTTTTCTCACACTCTTCTGACCAACCCACACTCTCACAGACCCGCTTTAATGGCTTCTCCTCCCCTTCTTCCAGTTTCTTACTTTCTCTGCGTCCCTTTCGCCGCTTTCCCTGTTTTATTTTTTTCATTTGTTTAATTCCGACTTCAGCTCAGAAGCTCAAGCAGACCCATAACTATTTCATTCGGCTTCTTCCTTTCCCCGTTGCACAGGATGGTTTGAGCCTTTCATACTGATTGTGTTATCTTACTACTACTCATTACTCCACTAGCTCGTTATGCTTAATCTGTGAGTATAATTTTGAAATCCTAAACAGGGAAAAGTGGAAAGTGAATTTGCTGAAATTGCTTTATCTTGATTTCTCTTTTCATCCTCTCATGGTTGATGTCTAATATTTTTTTGTTTGTACTCTTCTCTTTTTGTTTATATCCACTGAGATTTTCATATTTGTAACTTCTGCCTCTGTTGTCTGTCCTTTCTACCGCTACTGTACCTTGAACTTGCAGCAGTAAGCTTTCGTGCTGACGAGAAATTTCGTCTCTTTCTCTGTCTCTTCTCATTTGATTTTCTTGCATTTGAAACAATGTTCTATTCATGATAAAGTTCATATGCTATGCTTTCTTCCTAACCATTTTTGACACAAGCGTGCAAATGATAGTGTTCTTGTTAGGCGATATCTCTTTGGCAATTCATAAGCAGTTCGCCTGTTCCTTTAAAGTTTGAACTTTGAATACTTCCTACATCCTAGATATCACTCTAAAGATGCAATTCAGCCAATTACTGTTTCTTCTTTTTGCTCCAGTCTTAGTAATCTCAGTCGACCCAGTCTTCAATGACGATGTCTTGGGATTGATTGTCTTTAAAGCTGGTCTAGAAGACCCAAAAGCTAAACTCTCTACGTGGAATGAAGATGATGATAATCCCTGCAACTGGATGGGAGTCAAATGCGATCCTACAACCAATCGGGTCTCTGCTCTTGTCCTTGATGGATTTTCTCTTTCTGGGCATATTGATCGAGGACTCTTGAGGCTGCAATTCCTTCAAACTCTATCACTTTCCAGGAATAACTTCACAGGGACCATAAACCCTGATCTTCCTCGCCTTGGGAGTTTACAAGTTGTTGACTTGAGCGAGAACAATCTCTCGGGGTCTATTCCAGAAGAATTTTTCCAGCAATGTGGGTCTTTAAGAGCAGTTTCATTTGCCAAAAACAACCTTACAGGTAAGATTCCTGATTCTCTGAGCTGGTGCTACAATTTGGCAACGGTTAACTTCTCCTCCAATCAGCTATATGGAGAACTACCATCCAGCATATGGTTTTCGAGGGGACTGCAGTCACTTGATATGTCAAATAACTTGCTAGAGGGAGAGATTCCAGAAGGAATTGAGAATCTGTATGATTTAAGGGAGTTAAGTCTACAGAAGAATCGCTTGATTGGCAGGCTTCCTGGGAATATTGGAGGCTGCTTACTTTTGAGATCACTTGATTTTAGTGATAATTCTCTCTCTGGGAGACTTCCTGAGTCAATACAGAAACTCAGCTCATGCACATCCCTCAGTTTACATGGAAATTCGTTTACGGGAAGCATTCCGGATTGGATTGGAGAACTGAAAAATCTAGAGATATTAGACCTTTCAGCAAATGGTTTTTCAGGTTGGATTCCTAAATCAATAGGAAATCTTGATTTACTGAATAAATTAAACCTATCCAGGAATCAACTTTCAGGAAACTTGCCAGAGTCAATGGTCAACTGCATGAAGCTCTTGGCTCTCGACATCAGCCACAATCAGTTAGTAGGCCATCTTCCTTCATGGATTTTTAGGATGGGTTTACAAAGTATCTCACTTTCAGGGAACAGCTTCACTAAGAGCAATAATCCTTCACTTACGTCCATATCTGCATCTTATCACGGCCTCCAGGTTTTGGATTTGTCATCGAATTCATTTTCTGGTGATCTTCCATCTAGCATTGGGGGTCTTAGTAGCTTGCAAGTCTTAAATGTGTCCACCAATAATATCACCGGTTCTATTCCAGTGAGTATAGGAGAACTGAAATCTTTGTACATTCTTGACTTAAGTGACAACAAGCTTAATGGAAGCATTCCCTCTGAAATAGAAGGGTTGATTTCACTCGGCGAACTGAGGCTACAAAAGAATTTCCTAAGTGGGAGAATTCCAGTCCAAATTGACAGGTGTTCGTCCTTGACATCTTTGTAAGTTCTCTACCATAGCTGCCATCTTTTTGCTTCATTTTTGCCTAACTTAATAAAACGGACATGTGTTTACAAAAATATACGTTCTCTTTTTTTTTTTTGCTTTTGTTAAACTTAGTTGTGAAATTCAAATATCAAGTTAAGAGTCTACATTTTTGTAATGAATTTTCTGTTTCTGCATTTGAATTGAATGGTGCAGATATCTTTCTCACAACAAGCTTAATGGTTCAATCCCTTCTGGCATTGCAAACCTAACTAATCTTCAGCACATAGATTTGTCATGGAATGAACTCTCTGGAAGCTTACCCAAGGAGCTGACAAATCTTTCCCACCTTTTCTCCTTTAATGTCTCCTACAACCACCTTCATGGTGAACTCCCAGTGGGTGGCTTCTTCAATACGATCGCTCCCTCATCTGTCTCTGCTAATCCATTGTTATGCGGTTCGGTTGTCAATCACTCCTGCCCATCCGTCCATCCCAAACCAATTGTCCTTAACCCCAATTCTTCTGGCCCCAATTCTGGCGCTTCCTCTCAAAATCGTCGTCATAAAAAGGTCATTCTCAGTATCTCTGCCCTTATTGCTATTGGCGCAGCTGCTTTTATTGCCATTGGTGTGGTGGCTGTTACTGTCCTAAACATCCACGTGCGTAATTCAATGTCACATTCTGCTGCTCCATTTGCATTCTCTGGTGGTGAAGACTACAGTTGTTCACCCCCAAGTGATCCAAACTATGGAAAACTTGTAATGTTTTCTGGTGATGCTGAATTTGCTGATGGGGCCCATAATCTTCTTAATAAAGACAGCGAAATTGGTCGTGGTGGATTTGGAGTTGTTTATCACACAGTCCTTCGAGATGGGCGTTCTGTTGCAATCAAGAAGCTTACAGTCTCCAGTTTGATCAAGTCCCAAGAAGACTTTGAGAGGGAAGTGAAAAAGCTTGGGAAGATGAGGCACCGGAATCTTGTGGCACTTGAAGGTTATTACTGGACTTCATCCTTGCAGCTCCTTATTTATGAGTTTCTATCCAGGGGGAGTTTGCATAAGCTTTTACATGATGAAAATACTGGAGACATCCTTTCTTGGCGACAACGGTTCAAGATTATTCTTGGCATGGCAAAAGGTTTGGCACATTTGCACCAAATGAACATAATCCACTATAATCTTAAATCAACAAATGTTCTAATTGACTGCTCCGGTGAGCCAAAAATAGGAGATTTTGGCTTGGTGAGGTTATTGCCAATGCTAGACCATTGTGTTTTGAGCAGCAAAATTCAAAGTGCACTTGGATACATGGCTCCTGAGTTTGCTTGCCGCACAGTGAAGATAACTGAGAAATGCGATGTGTATGGTTTCGGGATCCTAGTTTTGGAAGTAGTGACCGGAAAAAGACCCGTGGAATATATGGAGGATGATGTAGTTGTTCTCTGTGACATGGTAAGGGGTGCATTGGAGGAAGGCAGGGTGGAGCAGTGTGTTGATGGGAGGCTTCTGGGTAATTTTGCTGCAGAGGAAGCAATTCCTGTGATAAAATTGGGGTTAATTTGTGCATCACAAGTGCCATCAAACCGTCCAGATATGGCTGAGGTGATCAACATATTAGAGTTGATCCAATGCCCTTCAGAAGGACAAGAGGAACTAGAATGAATGTTAGTTGTAGAGATGGAGAAACAACATATATTGCTATACCTGGTGAAGAACAATCCAGTTTGCTTGCTTTAAAGCTATACTTGCAAACAATATTCAGTCCATTCCCAAATTTTTCTTTCATTCTTTGTTGTTTGAGTTGGTGTATTTTTTTCATATATTTTTTCCCTCTCTTTTGTTCCTTTTCTTCTTTGTTCAGCTCAACTTGTATTACTGGATTTTTCTTCACCAGTTTGACTGTCAATACCATGGTCTCTTTAGTCTTTATCATACCCTTTCCCTCCAAAGGATGAATTTCATTTTCTGAATTGAGGTGTTTGTTGCATTTTTATGGTTATCTTTCTATCTGGGATATGTGCTTCATGTTATAAGAAAATCTACATGACAACCAGCTACTTCTGTTTGTGAAAGAGAGGCTTGAATGACTCTGACTAAGGAAATGGGAGACATGGGAGAGAAAAATGGTAAACAAAGTCTTGTTTCTCTACTTTTTCCTTTCTGTATGAAACTGAACTTGAGATTTAGAATAAACCAAGCGAGACATTTTATTTTAAAATAATGTCTTATGAAATTTATTTCATTATCTAGTATTTTAAAATAGTATTAAAAAAAAGTAAAATTTTGTAAAGTATTATTTTAAAACATAGCATCTTTAAAGATCAAGAAATAATTTATTTATCAAGTGTAAGCCATGACTACAAATGATAGTGTAAAGGGAAGAAAAGAAAAAGTAAAGAGAAAAAGCAGTCTCTTGCTTTATGGACACTTTGAGCTTGAATTAGTATTTTCTGTTTCTCTTAGTAAAATGTCAAGAACTTGAGGATTTTAAAAGCATAATAACTGAACTTGGCTGATTGGTATGACTGTAAGAGGTAGTAAGTTTAATAATTAATGCTTGGATTTGAAATATATATATATATATATATATTTGTAACTGGTTAAATAAATGGTTCTTGGACATAATGAAAGCAAATCACAAGGAATCCTTAAAAGCATCACCAACTAACAATCTTTTTGAAGTGGAATGGCAATCATGCCATGTTCCAACACTCTGAACTGTGTCTGATTGATGTCTAATTCCAACAAAGAAAGAAAGAAAGAAACAGCATACACTTTAATCATCAGATGTTACGTCTTCATTGTCTTGTGTAGTTTATTCATTTACATTCACGCTACCCATATACTAACATCATTATCCCTACATCCAACAGACACGAACATGCACAACACTCACAACAACATTATCATCAATGAAAAACAAAATACACCGATTTTAAAATAAAAAGAATTATTATATGATTAAGGTACCATATCCTAGCTTATACAATATCTCATTGACACTATTCTTAATTGGTGCTAAACTTACTTTAAACTTTTGCGTGGTATCTCTGGAGCCAATTGAAAAAATAGGTACTATTGTGTATCATATTATAAAACGGTGCCCAATAAATACCTTATAATAATTCTCTTTTAAAAATATTATATTAATTTATTTTACTTCAAATTTGTATATAACTTTAACTTTTAGTTATTTGTAGGGCATTAAAAGTTTATATGAGAAAAAATAGAGAGAATTTTAATATAAATTGAAATTAGGAGATAGAAGATAAGTTTTAAATTTGTTTAAACTATCTATACTTTATTTTGCAATGTAAGGAAAGCCGATATCAAATCTAATCTAATCAAGAGATAAAAAAATGTAAAAAAAGAAGAGAGAGTATGTTGTCAAACAGATTTGCTGGATAAAAGAGAATGTTTAAGTCTAAACTTTATAGATACTGTGGTTTGTAGAATGATAATTAGTTCTTAACAACGAAAAGTAATTAGTTGAGAAAAGAAATAATTAATATGAAGTTTGAGGCAGAAGTTTGGTAGAGGTAATCAAATGCGGCCAATAAAATAATAAGTTGTGGTTGATTCCACCTTTTGGTTTGGTTAGTTTATGGAGACAGAATGATACTGAAGCCAACTCGATAAGAAGGAAGAGGGCAAGATGATGGGAAAGCGGAACCTTTTCCTTTTGCAACAAAATTTGGAGATCAAGAAGAGGGCATCGAGAGGTGATATTTGTATTCTCAAACTTTTATATTAAGTATATATTTAGAAGAAAATTGTAAAATTGTAGTAAAGTAAAATAGTGATAGAGTGTGAGACACACTAATAAGAAAAAAATAAAAATATAATGAGTGTTGTATATTTAATGTAAAAATTTATAGTGTACAAAAATTATTTCTCGAACGTATCACTGTGTCAACCATGCTTTTGCCTGCGCACGCCTATGCATGCGAGAGAAAAAGAGCCAAACACTCAGCAAGTATGCATAACAAGCTTTCAATGGATTATGAATTTATGATTCCCTCTGTATTTAAAACTTTTATGGATCACCCAAATCCCTTTTCAGAGAACACCGTCAATTTTCTTCCTATTGAATAATGACCATGCCACTGGTCTTGAATGTGAGAAAGTATTTGACTTGTCTTTGTTTAATACAATATTATTTAAAATGCTAAATTATTATAGAACAACATTATTTCGATTAATACTTTATATTATTAAAAAATTATAAGAATATCATATTATTATTTTGTTTTATTAACTTTTAAAACATATTAGTTATATATTTTTTTAATCATGATATTTTATATCATGTTATTTAAGAGTAAAATAACTTTTCTAAGTTTCAGCCTTGATTGTGGAATGAGTTTCAAATTTTATATTATATATGTAACTTTTTCTGATTTTAAATTCAAAACTTTTAAAAATAAAAAAATAAAAAATTTGCAGCCAGACTCATCAGATCTAATGAAGAACAAGACCTATGTAATACGATAGCAACTCATAGAGGCCACTAACAAAACGGCAGCATGAGTGGTATATTGAAATGCCACGTACCATAAATGATCAAGGAAAAGAAGGGTAAAACTTTATTTCCATTTCAAAGTTCAATGAAAATCATCTATCAATCTAAATATAATTGTATAAAATTGGAATTATTTCCCCGTCTCCTTTGATGTTGTATCGTTCCAAATATAACGAGTATATTGCTTGATAATCTCAGTTATAATTATTTCTGTAGTGTGAACGCCAAGAATATGTAATGCAGAAGGTGGTTGCAACGGTACAACCTCAAAAATATAATTGTACTATAATTTTTGACGTTTAAGTGTCATATTTTTTTAATTTTTAATTTTAATTTTTTTAACATTAATTAATTATTATTTGTCATATAATTTTTTATATCTTTTTTATACTATTCATTTATAAATTTTTTAACACTATTTATAAGTATAAAAATTTAAAAAATATATAAATTTATAAAAAAATATATGATATATACAATAATTTATTAATATTAAATAAAAAAAATATATATATATAGCTTGGCCCAATGCATAATTTATGAAAGTTTTACTGAGACTACCTAATTTGAGACAATACCTTAAACTACTCAAAATGCTTCACAAATTTGATTCCTCCAGAACAACTTTTTCCCACTTACCATGATCCATAGAACATAAAAATTCACATGTATGACTTTAGCCATTTTCTCATGGCTTCCCTAAATCCTTTGTCCTAGATTTCAGATTCCTTTCTTCTCCCTTTGGAGTCACGGCATTCACGATGGTTGTTATGCTACTTCATGGAATAGCTTAAAAATGTTCATCTACAATATTTCCTTCCTTTTTTGATCTACCTTGTTCGGACAGAAAGCAACTGACGCCCTACCATAGCTACATTTGTCACATCCCTTCTGAACCCGCAGCTCTTCTGCTTCTCCTTCCTTTCACCTTCAGCTTTTTGGTGAATATCCATTCCCTTATTTTATTTAGCTGTCGATAACTAATCGTCCCAGTTATTTTCCCAACCATCTCTGTTCGAAGATCTAGAGGTAAGGCCATCCGCTGAGATGCTTCCTGCATGATGTCTCCCTGCTGACTTCACTGCCACATCTTCATCCCAATCATCGTCCCAACCCTGATCCCAACCATCAGCAGTGCCCACTTCAGTAGCAGAAACAGACTCAGGCAATGCCATTTCGAGCTCTTGATATGGGACCCCATCATGCTGCCTTTTCTTTCTCAACTTGCAGCAAGCCCATGCCCCTCCAAAGATGATCACTGTCGATATGAGGAAGTAGGCACCATTTACTGGGGTTAAAAGTTCGTCATAAGAAGGAAGACGCACGAATATACTCCGTTCAGGGTCAACACCCGTGTGAAGCACACAATCCCTCTTTCCAGCATTTAAAGTCAGTTGGGCACTCCTGCTGCTAGTTAGTGAGATATTAATCTGAAATACAAGAAAGCAAAACCAGTAAGGTTATTGGAGATCCTACATGTACTCAAGAGGCAGGAACGAGCTTTTGGGTAATTAATATATTTCTTAAGGAACAACTGGAACTAAAGATATAAAACAAATTTAAGACAACCTAACAAAACAATGTCTAGAACCATAATAGCTATGGCTTACGAAATTTGTTTATCATTAATTACACTCAATCAAATATAATTAACAGGTCATTTGTATGAATTAGACAATATGGACTGCAGGACTGAAATGGAAAATAATGTTTGGATGGATTAAAATAATGGGAGGAAGGAAAACAACCAAAACAATATTAATGAAGTTTAATGAACTTCCAACTTCATCCACCAACAATAATATGGAATAGAGTCAAAAAACCACTTTTCTTTATTTATGATTCTACTATGTCCCCAGACAAGAACATTGGTAATCCTCTTCCTTCACCAAAGATAAATGAAGGAATGATCATCAGTGTCCTTTCCGTTCTATTCCATTACTTAATAACCTCACATCTTTCCATTCCATTATATTCCAGCCATCCGAATAAGCTGTAAGTTTCAGGAATTTCATATCTGAGTCCAAACACGGTTGATATTGATTTGCTACTATTCATCTATTATTTGTGCAAAACACTTCATGATATCTTTGTCAAATGTTCGATGCCAATTTCTAACAAATAATAACTTTGCTAATTAAATACTTTAAGACAGTATCACCCTTTTAGTTTCCCACTGAAAATGCCAAGGACCCCAGATATTTTTTCAAAGCCTCACAATATATAGAATGAGATCCAGACAGTGGCTCAGAAGCAGGACACAGGCCTTTGCTTCAGTTTCAAGAGGGAAGGGTAATAAAGAAGTGCCCACTACCCCCTATACATAAATAACAACATCAAATGAAAGAAATTATGTCAGATTAAGATAAAAAGACTGCTATCTTTTCTGTTTTGTGTTTGAGAACTTCAATGCCTCCAAGATTAGTTTCCATAAAAACTTTCACTTTGAGGGTGCTATCTCCTCCATTTTGAATGAGAACAACTAAGTAATTGGACCCTGGTATTTTGTAAGAGATATATAAACACAAATAAGTTCATATTGTTGAATTTTGTGAAACCAAGTAATACTAAATTATTAAAATCCATCTTCAAATATAGTTACTGTTTCAATTGGATTACTGTTAACAAAATAGGGAGAGAAAAGATAAATAGAAAAGTGAGGGAGAACACATATATATTATTCAAAGACTCAAGAATGGTGTGTACATAACACTTGACACACTTGAGTCCCCTTAAACCTCTATTAATACTAATACTACAACTATATAATGACACCTCACTTATACTAATAATCCTTATTCAGTCATAAGATTTTCAAAAATACTTATATTTCTTAATGCTCCCCCTCAAGCTGAAGTTTACAAAAACTAATTCGTAAGTTCTTTAAGGAGAGCAAGCTAGTTTATGCAAATAAATTATTGAAAGGATCAAGAATAGTGTGCACATAACACCGACCCTTAACCCTCTATTTATACTAAAACTACAACTACGAAATGATGTGTCATGTGTGCATAACACTGACACTTAAACCTCTATTTATATTAATACTCATCACTATATAATGACTCTTATTCTTCACTTTGGGTGCACTACAAGAAAATCCTTCATTCAAAAGACTTTCCTTACTACTTATACTTCTTAACACTTCCCTCAAGCTGAAGTTTACAAGAGCTAGTTGCCTAAGTTATTTATGTAGATCTATATGTATGCGGAGAAAGTCAATGGAAAACAAACTTTCATTCTAGCAAAAGCAGTGCTTATGGTTGTTAACAGCGCTTTATGGAATGTGGTGCAGCACCAGAGTATTGGACCAAGCAACACTTGTGGCGCAAAATTCAAATGGCACGCTGCAGCACATGCCACATGCAGCATTTTTGTAGCGCATGGCACATGCCACAGCCCACATGAATATTTGGCCCAAAAAACCAATTCAGGTCTGCCGTCTTCTCTGATTTCTCTTTCTTCTTCCTTCCTCACTTTTTTCTTTCTTCTTTCTCTGTTTCAAGACTTAATCTATGTTAGCACTCTTCCTTCCTCCTCTTTCAGCTTTTGTTTTTTTAACGATTTCATCTAGAAAGAACTTACTTTTTGTCATTTTTCCAGTGAACCCATTTGGGTGGCTCTTGCCCAGTAGATGGAAAGGACACCTTTCTCCAAATTTTCAAACTCCTAAAATCCTTCAACTTTGATACATTTGGATTTTGGATGATCGTTGGAGTTAGTATAAATTATGTTTTGGCCTTTTGGGTATGAGTTAAGTTTTTCATATACAGTAGTTGTTTCATTTGTGTATTATTGTTATTATGGATTATAATAAATATATTAATGTGTGCTGCACTTCAAATTGCAATGCACAATGCCACATGCCATAAATCCAAGAGCCCCTTTTGCAAAAGTGAGCTGCACGGTATTAATTACTAGCGTCTTGACATGAACTAACATGCATGCCAATCCACTTTTTCAAATTTAAAATAATTATTTATTAATTCATTTAATTTTTTTTATTTGGTTACTCTTTAAAGTAAAGATAATTGAGGGAGAAGTTATTGATAGAGTGAGGAGCAATATAGGAATGGAAAGTTGGTTTATTGGTGAAGCCAACTCCCAAAGCCATATATATTAGTATAGATGACAGTGCAGGAAATAAAGCACAGTTGCACAAGAGACCGCCCAGCATTATGTAGCATCAAAATGGTAGCTATAAATATACTAAATACCACACATACGGCCCAGGGTTCAAGAGAAAAGCAAGATTGAGAATAAGATCACAAGTCATTACTAGAAGTGCTAAAATGCCCTAGAAATTGTTAAACCAGCAGTTCACAGAAGTCAATGAGAATGAATAAATATGAAGTGTAGGAATATCAAAAGTTGCATAAGAAAAATAATCCTAGATAGGTCCAGCGTTAAATTAAACTTATTTCCATTATATCACATTGTCTTAAGATTTCATATGCTGAATATCACTATATGTATCTTTAGAAAAGCAGCATAAAGAAATATAAAAACAAATCATATAATAATGGTTGTGAATGTAAATGAGTTATGGAGTTAGAATAAGGCGTTGCTCAATTGTGCAATTCCTAAGTTTCCCTTGACCAAATAAAGTATTGCACAGATATCTTCGTAGTTTTTACCAAAGAAATTAGGAGAGACGTAAACATTGATCAAAATGTGTTTTCAGTATGAAATAGATCAAAACATCATGTCTATAATTGAAAAAAAGGATCATTTCCAGCTTCTCATAAAAACTTCTCATGGTTCAAATTAATCTGATACATCAAGTGCTGGTGATGTGCCTAACCAATAAGAATTAGGCCTATATGTATAAGACCTAGAGGAAAATAGAAAACACTTTTAAAATTGTACGTGCATATCACTTTATTAAGAGAATACACGATCTATAGTTATAACTGATAGTTCATCCACAGGCTCTTTTATCCAAAAATAATAATAATAATTCATTCACCAGTCTATAACCAATTGGGACTACAATTATCCTAAGCCTTACAAAGTCTAGCAGTCTATTTCATGGAGCCAGAAAAAGAAAAAAACAAATTAGAATAAAATTCTGAATCAATAATACAATTTGGAACTTTTATTTAAAAAAAAAAGGGAAAATTATTCTTTATTATGTTATGGTTATAACATAATAACCACTTTTTAACTGAATAACCATTTTTTTATAAGGGTAAAAAAAAAAGAGAGAAGGAATGAATTGTGCATGGCACCATCTAGGAATTTGGTGCCCATGGGGCACCATGTGGGAGATTGGTGCCCAAGAATAATTTTCCCCAAAAAATTGAAACCAACTTAGTTAAAATAACCTGATTTAATCAAACCGGATACCTTTGTGTGTTTTAAAATCAAGTGACCCCCACCCCCCCCCCCCCCAAAAAAATTTTTTTTCCAAAATCAGAAATACGATATAAACATTAAATTATATTGTCCACTTTCTTGTGGTTTTCTGTTTCCAACCAACTCATTTTCAAAATATCAAGTGGATGAATCAAGAGCTTTAGTTTCCAAAACACAGTCTTAACAGCAACCTTTACATTGTGGTACACACTACATCCCAAAATTTTTTGCTAGATATACTAAAAAGTACATGGAACAGTTATCTTTAAATCTATTGCTAAATGTTGAATGACTTACTAACATTTAGAACCATCCACTTTTCAATCAAATGGTAATTTGCTAATAAGTCTATCTATTTACAAATCATGCTACCTATGCAGGGCGGCACATTTTCATTTTCTGGCGTGTCTATGGGGCCAGTTGAACACAAATCAGCACCCTACAGAAAAGTGAATGGTTTTCTTCAAATGATGTGAAACTGTGCAAATGCAACTATCATTACTCTTTCTAAGTGTAGTCTGCGTTGAACCATTTTAATTGTCTAGACAATACGAAGCATCTATTGGGAATTACAGACTATACTCATATAAAGACTAAGTTAGCAGTTGCATATGGTGTTCCTGCAATACATTTTAACGGAAGCAATTTTACCTTGATTTCTATCTCAGTTCTGCGACATATATATATATATGCTTATGCTAAGAGTTAGCAGATACTACATAGTACTCAGAACAAACGATAGAGATATTCTTGCAAGACAAATAATTAATCAACTCAAAACTATCAACTTTTCCAAATCTATGGAACCATATGACAATATTTATTTATTATTATTTGAACTTTGTAGAGTCTATGCCAAACACATATTTTTAGGTATGGGCCTATAAAAGAAAGTTTCAAAACAATAACACATGCACTAAACATTAAACAGTGCTAAAATGAAATAAATAATTAGTCAATGCGCTATACTGACATGACCAAGAGCAAGCTGAATTACCACTTTCAGAAATGCAAGCTTCTATATCCCCATCGTCTCTGCACTTCTCAGTGTTGACACTCAAGTCATCACATTTCTCATCGGTGTGAGAATGTGAAATAGTTTCACCCTCGTTTTTCTTTCCTTTTTCATGACTTTTCTCATAATCCCTTTTGGCTATAGGAGGTGAACTTGCGGGAGTTGAATTATTGGACCCATTTGGATCCACTTTCTCATTGTTAGTTTGTGCTAGCGGAGGTGAGGCTGGCGAAACAGTATTATTCGAACCCTTTGGATCCACTTTCTCTATTTCATTGGAGGAAGGAGGATCCGTTCTCTTCTTCTCTGTTTCATCAACAGGCCTTGGATCTGATTTCTTGTCAACAGGAACAGGAACTGGCGGCGGAGAATCCTGAATACAACAACTTTATTCAACTATCGTCATCTTTAGAAAATAAGGAAAGTAATTTAGAAGGAGAAAACAGAAAACCGAGAAGAATAGAGAGAATATTACATGTATTGCAGTGTTATTATCGTTTGGAACCACATCAGCCAGCTTTCTAAGCTCCCAACCGAAGGAAGCATCAGAGCTATCGAAGACGATCAGAAACAAGAATAACATTTCCAATATGGCAATTCCAGTCATTGTTGTAGTCAACTGCCACCCTCAAATAGACGCCTATTATCGAAAACCTTACTAGAATATATCTAATTATCTGGCTTGAGGAAGTCAGACACTCTAAGTCTGCAGTTTAAGAAACCCAATTTCCAGGAAAATTAGCAGCCTTTATTCTAGGGGAATCATTGATTCTGCGAGTGAGAGTCGAAGCTTAAGAGTTAACTCAGTCACAAGTTACTATAAGAGATCTGAACAAATCAGAAACAATCAAAAGCTGAAAGTCTCGCAGGGTTTTGGATATCGATTAGAAGTTTAGAAGAAAGACTTGGAAATAGAGATTTCAGAGAGTAGAAAAATGCAGAAACTCCATCACTGCAAACAGGGAATAAGGGCGAAGAAAGACCAGACACGGAACGCATAAATGGCCACTGTGGGCTGGACCAATAAATGCACCCAATGGCCATCAGGTTTGGGTTTGACAAAAGCTAATGATCCTAATGGGCCTGAGCCCATTTGGTTGGATATTGGGTTCATTCATTAATATTTGCTTCTTTCCATATTATTTTGGAGTTAATTTTTTTTACCTCTAAAAGCAAATAGTACCTTGTGATGTGTGATTCACTTTTTTTTCTTTTTCTGATGCCTAATTTTAATAGTATGCTTTATAATTATATAAAAAACATTAAATTTCATAAATTCTGTTTTAAAATATATTATTATTATTATTATTATTTACATACAAGCCTCCTAAAGAGAGCAGCACTGTGGATAAAACAATTTCTTTCAAGCAAGGCAGAATAAAGTTTTGGTATAGCTTATAGATTACAAGATTTCTTATATGTATGATTCCCGACATAATCAATTAGTTGTCTTATCTTTGTAAAAGGGGAAATAACTATATCAGGTGCTTCAAGCAAGGAGAATGGACTAGAACCAATAAAATTACATTTATCTCCAGAATCTTCAAAATCCATGACTTATTTACTGCGAAAAAATAATTATATGTTAATATGTTATACTGAGTGATGTTACTGAGCAGTAACTTGGATTAGAAAGAACCAAATATGAAAATTATGCCACTCAAGCGGTTTAGTTAACAACGTTAGAGACCTATATAAAAGGTGAACACGGCCAACTTCAATGGCTTCAATGCAGTAAATAGAATCCAAAGACATGTTCAAGTAAATCTGATTATCGGTCAGGTTTTCTGACTTCTCTTAATTTATAAATAGTTTAATTCTAAAATTTGATAAATTTTTATATAAAAAAAATTTAAAACTTGCCTAGGATCAAGTATATGTCCAAGGCAGTATGGTTCCATGCTATAGCTATTTTCTCATTGTTAAAGGATTATGTATTATGTAATATTCAACGAAAAAAGAAAAAGGATTATGTAATATTGGCTTACTGTTTTGGGGCATATTGGAAGAGTTAGATATTTGATAGCCTTTAAGTTTCCACGCCAATGATGTTTGGTGGATTAGTTGGAGGCTTTATTGACCACTGAAAGAATCCACTTGCATTTGATGCTTTGCTTAAATAAGGACTCCTCGCATATGACACTCATCATCTACCTCTGCAAGCCAAAAGTTAACAGTTGGAGAGAGAGATAAAGGAAAAATCAAACCATATAAGCATCTCCAATGCCACATTCTCTGGTATAAACATATCAACTGGTGAAAATGATATAGCAGCAACAACTTCAAAGGCAGCCAATGGAGGAAATGGCAGTGATTGGAGACAGATTTGGAGATGAACAGAGCACTCTTTTGGACCAGTATGAGAGAATGACCTTTGAGGCGCACCTGAACAGAGCCATGCTGGAGCGGAGCCCCTCAGAACCAGGGTTGGCAGGGTCACAGTCACGACTCATTAGTGTGAGTACAATGCCTCTGGTGGCGCAGGGGAAGCAAGGGCGTCGTCCTGGGCCAGGATTCAACAAGGTCCTGAAGAAGTTGCTCAAACCCATTCTTGGCAGGATGAGTGGATCAAGAAAAAAAGTATCAGATCCTAAAGATCCACTGTCTTGGAAGTCTTTCAGCAGATCACTACGGTTCTGATCAATGCCTGGCCTGGGTTATGAGTCCTTTATTCAACTTTTGTTGTTCCTTTTTCTTTTGATGAGCTCTGCTTTCAAGATTAAACTCACTATGTTAATTTTATGAAACAACTACAGTGAATAAATGAGGAAGCATTTTCTAAATGGGCCAATTTGTTTTTCTGAATCTAAGTCTAATTACAGAACAGCACTTCAAACTCAAATTATTCACCAACCTCTAAATAGGCTGTAATATTATTCATCAGATGCAGGTGAGGGGGGAAAGCGAATCCAGCAAGCCAAATGGTGACTTCTTAGCTATCCACGGTTTCAGTGTCACTTTGACCTGTACTTAAAGAGCACTATTTGGCTTTCGCTTTTAACACCGTTTATAAAAATGGTCAACACTATCCTTTTAAGAATGTAAGGTAAATATTGGTGTGTGGATTTTTTATTTTAATTTTTTTAATATTAATTAATTTTTTATAATATATATATTTTTAAAATTTTTTAATGTATTTTAAAATATTTAAAATTTTTTTACATATACTTATATTATTTCTTCATAATTTTTTTATATTATTCATTTATAAATAAAAATCTTAAAATAAAATTTAAAACTTTTTAAAAATTTTTAAAATATATATATTATTAAAAATAATTAATTAATATAAAAAATAAAACACCATAAAAAATTAACACAATAAAACTTGATCACAGCCTTTATTTTTACCTGAAAAGAAGATTTTGTAGCAAAAATGGAACGACGTCATCTCTCATCCTTTCTTCTTCGGCATTTCTGCGAGATTAGGATTCCCTCCTTTTTCTTGAAAAGGAGGTTGCTTTTCTCCTCTAAAATATATATTATAAAATTAAAAAAATATATTATTAAATTTTAAAAAAAATTAATATAATTTTTATTTTTATTTTTATTTTTTTAAAGATATTGTTTTTATTAAATTAATATTGAAAGAAAATTTAAATAAAATATTATTAAAATACTAATATAATTATTTATTTAAAAATTTAACTTTATTATTTAAAAAAATTTATTAACTTAATATTAATTACTTATAAATTAAAAATTTATTAATATTTTTTTTTAATTTTTTTAAAATTTTATAATATATATTTTGGAGGAGAAAAGGAGGGATGCTAATCCTTTCTGCAGAGTGCATATGCTATTCGAAACCCATCTTCAAATATAGTTACTCTTCCTCCTTCCGCTTATGGCTTCTTCATTTCTTGTCCCCTCTCAAGTTTTTCAGTCTCCCCTCCAATCTGCTGCTGTACTGAACAGCCCTCTTTTCATCAAGCTTACCAGCAGAAGCAACTATGATTGTATTAGTATCCGAACAGGTAAGCTAGCTGTTCTGGGGAAATTATCATTCTATGCTACTAATCGTACAGAAAACACACTGAAGTATTGTCTCAATGTTGATGACGAACATGGTAGACTATTCATAAAAGAAGGCTCCCAATTGGTAGATGAAATTAACAGCTTACCCATCAAACGGGAAAAAAAGAACCTGGATTTTGAAGAGAGAAAGAGCAGGCTTGGGGTAAAAAGTCTTGTGGATAGGATTAGAGCATTATCCTCCAACATTAGAAGTGAGATTCTAAATATTTTAGAAGAAGATGGTCAATTACGAAATATATCCGATTTCAATTACCTGCTTCTGGCTCTAATCATAGCCCAGGAGCATGACGTTTGTTTGAGACTGTTCACCAACTTATCATCTTATCAAGTAGCACCAGATTGTTGGACGTTTTCCATCATGATAAGGTGCTACTGTGAGAAAAATCATCTGGATGAAGCTAGACGAGTTTTAAACACTATGTTGGAAAATGGGTTTCAGCCAAATGTTGCAACAATCACCGTTCTCATAAATTCGTTCTGCAAAAGGGGAAGAATCCAGAAAGCTTTAGAGATTTTTGAGCTCATGGACAGAATTGGTTGCAAACCCACAATTCAAACATACAATTGCTTGCTAAAGGGACTTTGTTATGTGGGGAAGGTGGAAGAAGCCTTTGAGATGTTGATGAATATTAAGAAGACCTCTTTGAAGCCTGACATTTATTCGTTTACGGCTGTAATGAATGGGTTATGTAAAGTGGGTCGATCAGATGAAGCAAAGGAATTGCTCAATGAAGCTGAGGTAATTGGAGTTTCACCTAATGTGGTCACCTTCAACACTCTATTCCAAGGATATTCTAGGGAGGGGAGGCCATTGAAGGGTATAGCTATTCTGAAACTGATGAAAAAGAAACATTGTATTCCTGATTATATAAGTTACAGCACTTTGTTGCATGGGCTACTAAAATGGAATGAAATTCGGGCAGCTCTGCGGATTTACAAAGAAATGGAAAGTTTTGGGTTTGAAGTGGATGAGAAGATGATGGGGACTCTGGTGAGACGGTTATGTAGGAAATCATGGAAAGAAAGAGATCTGCTAGAAGATGCCTACCAACTGTTTGAGAAAATGAAGAAGAAACATGCTTCAACAGTTGACCAGCGGACACACGAGCTGATGATCCAGGTTCTCTATGCTGGAAGGAAGGTTGATGAGGCATTGGCAAATTTGAACGATATGATTAGATTGGGCTACTTCCCAGAGCCAATTACCTTTGACAAAGTGATTCAAGCTCTTTGTGCTCAAGGAAGAGCGGAAGAAGCAGTGTCAACTTTGCTCCTGATGTATGCAAACGGAAGAATTCCCAGTAGATTTTCTTTTGATGTATTAATCACCGAGCTCAATGCACAGGGAAGATTGTTTGGTGCTTCCAATTTGTTTGGAGCTGCAATAAAGAAAGGTGTTGTTCCCAACATGGAACCATATGTAAATCCCAGTTGTTGAATAATTAAAATTTTCTGAACTATTGACTCTATTGGTAACTTAGTGTTTATCTGCTGAGGAATACTGAAACAAATGTTACATAAATGAATCAAACACCAAGCCCCAAAAAGAGTACTAACATGTGAAGGTGCTAGATGGGGACGCATCCCTGAGAACAAAATTATATGCATCATAATCATGCTGAAGAACAATAATGTAAGAGTTTCACATGATTTACAAGTTTCAACTCAATATGTGCATAGCCAATTTGCTAAGCTTAATATACATGTGCTGCATGTTATGAACTTAAACTCTCTCCATTTTAAAAACATACAAAAGAAAGAAAGAAAGAAAGAAATGGCAAATCTCTGGATGTTAACTACAAAGCTTGAGGTGAAAACCTAACACGACTCATGTACTGCCCAGTTCTTGTATCGACCAATATTTCATCACCTACATTCATAAAGAGCGGGACATTGACAACAGCACCAGTGTCAAGAGTTGCTGGCTTTGATCCACCTGTCAATCAAGTTTTGTTTAGAGGGTTAGTCCCACGGGGGAATGAAAGGAAAAACATGATAACGGAAGAACAAACAGCAAATACTATAATAAGAAATCAATATTTTTTTCTTTTGACAATAGAAGTGGTCAATAAATGATCCTGCATTGCTGATATTCAATGTCATAGCTTCTATGATGACCAACAACCAGCAAACCAAGGCCATCACACTGAAATTTTTTCTGATGCCAAGTTGTGAATTATGCATAAAGTGAGATCTTTGTCTTGATCTCATCCCTGATCAGACCTAGGAATACCAATTACTAGAGCATTCTGGATCTGCAAAATGCTTATGAGGACTTCTCACAACACAACTAGTTTTCGCAAACAATTTCCCCCTATGTGATTTGGCAAATATGTGAAATTATGCAGGACTAATAATACAAACAGTCAGCTTACCATGTGTTTATTACTTACATCTCAGCCAAATTTATCTGTTGAATAAAGACTTAATGGATCAAATAATATCGGTGTATATCAAGAGACTTGAATTAAAAAAGGGTGGACAACACAAACAAAAGGAGGGCGTAAGAGTATCTTTTTAGTGAATAGAATCCGAATCTGTGCCCTTTATGTAAGATCCTTTAACTAAGTATATAATGAAAAACATCTGTATACTAGATGATTTGTTCATTTGTTATAACAGTGAACTTGCCCGTCTCAACATATCATGATTTGAATTTACAACATTTACAATATAAATTTGGTCCACCAAAGATTGCAATATATACAATAAGGCGACATCTTGGGCTGTGTCACCCTTAAGTCCAGGATCCACATCAACTACAGTGAGCTTGACTGTTATAAGGAGTTCAAGATCAATCACCTGCAAAAATATCAAGAGGCATATTGCTGAACAAGATCAATAGCACTGACTGCACCTTTCCTACTCATCTCTAAAAGCAACACTGCCAGTCTAGTCGTAAGGAAGGATCCAATTCAATGTGCACTTACACATTAATACACTAACTACTAGAAGAAACAGAAGAAGAAAAACTCAGTTTAGATTAAATCAAATTATATGAACTCATAACGTGTATACCATTGCAGTGTCAATACACTTAACTCTTCCTCAGAAAACTGGCTTATAAGGGGAGGATTACCAAGGCCTAGCTCTGATATCATGTCAATATACCAACGGCCTAACTCCTCCTCACAAAATCAGCTTGCAAGAGGAGGATTATCAAAACTTATACAACACTTAATCTACCTACCCAGGTGATATAAGACTATCGCATTAGCTACTTACACACAGGTGACACAAAGTTTTAGAAATGCATGCAGTCCTTGTATAAAAGTAATAGTAACTTTAGAGCTGAAACCGTTATATTTGATGGCATCTAAATAAAGTAAGTCTGCAATAAATTTCGAGTAGTTTTATATATTAACAACTATGCATTAACAAATTCCTCTGGCATGGCAAAATAAATTGGTTTTAATTATTAGGACCCCCCCTGCCCCAAACAAAACCAATTAAAAATCAGCAATAGTATATAAATTCTAGTAACTTTGTAGCTTTTGAGATCACTTGTCCCTAGAATATAGTTCTCGTGGTTTATCAAGTTTTAGGTCTAGAAAAATAAGAGCTAGAGAAGACAACAATGAATTAGAAGATTAGAACACTACTTTTCCATTCAGCAACTGCAGATTGCAGACCATTCCCTCCTTCAGACACTTTGTTCTGTCTCCAACTTCTGATTCACGAACACGAATCTCCTCAAATGTATTCTGATAAAATTCAAAATACTGCAAGTTAAAGATGGAATATGACCTATGACACAATTTAATACATTAATTGTTAGTTAGAAGTTAGAACTAACCACTAGTATTAAAAGTAATAGCCTTCACAGGAAAAAGAATATAAACCTAATAGTGATAACTCTTCAGTCTTCACTATAGTGAATCATTATATTTAGTGCCAAAAAGAAAATCTAGGTACCTAGAATTAGATTGTAGGAATTTCAGATAATACCAAGTCCATGAAGACAAATTGAGAACCATCTTTATATGTGAGCTGCTTGTTTCCTTGAATACATCTGCTTCATCAATCTGTCATAAGAAAAGAGAAAAATGGTATAAGAAGATCCTAGAAAATGTAAGCATCAATTAGCAATTAGAAGTAACACACACACACTGAGGATTCTTATAATACAATTGAATAAACATATAATGGATATCTTATGTTTCAAAGAAAATTGAATGGAATAAACTGTCAAAGCTGCTGAATGAGAATCCATATAATAGGAATACCAGGATCATAGAAATTGCAAGATGACAAAGAATGCTCAAAATGCTTCAGGCTACTTATTAAAGTGGCATCCTAGAGTCTAAAGAAGCTAAAACTTACCAATAAATTCAATGAAATACCATATATTTTAGCATGCCAGCACATAAACATAAATAGTGGGCTTTAAATACTATGTCCAGGAGCCTTTGAACTCCGACGCCAAATGGAATCCTATAAACATGTGATCCAGCCTTATTCATGTCTTTATCATTCAAGCTATAGTTCCTAGAAAAACATGCAAGGATACAGTTCCAGAAAATTTAGGAGAGAAAAAATCACCTTTGGACTTAAGTGTCATGCATATATTGTATCACATAAATTTGGCATTTGCTACTCATATCCTTAATATACTTCAAAAACATGGAGGAACCTCAGTGATTCTTTTTATGCATATTTTGTAAGGCAAACGGCTAAAATGGACATTCCTACCATTCGTGTCAAATTGCGATATGTTAATGTACAACGGCAGATCCACACAACTCAATGACTGACAACACACTCCTTTATTATCAAAGCTTACTATGAAAAGGACTGAAATAAAATACACGCTATTTACCCAAAAAAAAGAGAAATAAAATAAACGCTAAACATTCAATTGAAAGTGAAATCCAAATCTAAAGATTGCAAGAGCAAATCCTTAACAACATCACTATCCTTAACAACATCACTATATTTAGATTTGGATTTGCTCAACCCAACAAATGTAGTGGTAGAAGCCTTGAAGTTCAGGAGACATTACCGAACTTCCAGCTCGAAAAGTTTTCTCAACTGTGTTCCCTGTGATATAATTTCGGATTTTGGTCCTCACGAATGCTGCCCTTTTCCAGGTTTGACGTGAAGAAACTCTACAACACAGCAACAGGAAAGGGCAGTTATAAGCTAAATCAGAAGTTTTAGACATCTCATAGAATTTTCACTTCAAAAAATAAATCCGACAACTGATACGTGATAACCTATGCTTCATAGTTCATATATATGCTCTGTGGGTGTGGTTATAAAAGCAGGTATATCATAATGATCATTTTACTCCCAGGGACATCCAGAAAAGCTTTTGGGCCATGAAGGGCACAGGAAAAGAGAAAAACAAAAGAAAGCCACTCATTACAACTAGACAACCAGATTTTCAGAACACGCTAGATGACAAGCACCCAGGCAAGAGAAAATGGAAGGATTGCCTTGGCCCCTAAGGTTGAGAACAAGAACAGGAAACCATACAACCAAATTCATATTTCCATTTTCCACGTGTCAATTATCAGGTTTAACTCTTTCCTTTATTTTTTGTTTTCTCTCTTGCAACACGATAGTCCAAAATATGATCTATGTTGGATACCAAGGATTATGCATTAGTAATAACAGAATGAATAAGATATTATAGGTACCATGGAAACTAGTGGTGTCATTATTTTATTTGCATTATTGGTTTAATTTAATTTTGATTGGCGTTGAACCACAACTACCGACCTTAAAAATGACTCTAGTATCACTCAATTACAAACTTATTGGTATTGGCACTATTTTTTACTTCAGAAATGAGAAACGAATACTTAAACCAAAAGGCAAGGATGATAGATCAAATATAATGTAAAAATGAAAGCTAACCGAAATATGAAAGGGGAAAGTCCTTGCTACGATCGAGAGCGGCGTTGAATAACGACAGGATGTGCCTTAATCCCAACGACCTCGTTTCAGTTAATTATAATTTTGGCCGCGACGTGTTCCCAGCTTCAGCTCCGACTCTGACCCTCGCAGCCCCCACTGACCACGCGTGCCGTTACCACTCACCTTGTTATGTCATATACTGTCGTAGACGTGACTCCTCATTCCTTGGGCGCGTTCCATTCTCCTCCCTTATGGTCGGTACCAACGTCATCACTGGATAAGCTCACGTCATTATTAACAATTCAAATTTCTTATTTCAGCTAAAATATACTTTTTTTGTTTCTTATTATAATTATAAAATATCGCACTAGTTGTTAAATTATATAACTAACCAAACTTTCCTGACTCGATCGTTGACCAACGTCAAAGTGGGAGAAGATTCAACTTGAAATTGGACCTCTTGGAACTTCGAGCGGACGAAAAAGGACAAACTTCAGTCTAGTTCTTTATATCTAACGGAGGATTAGATAGTCATTTTATCTTAATTAAGTGGCGCATTTTCCGGTCTTATCCAGCTGTCTTATTTTACATTTTATTTTTGTGTATTTATTTATATCATTGAGTGCTTAGATATATTTTCACAAACGAGTTTATATTTATAAAGGTATAGAAGGCAACTTCTTCTAACAATTTTTTTTTATTGAAGGCTGTTGAAGACTTAAAGAAATTGGTTTAGTGATTAAAGAAGAGTATTTCTTATTTTCAATTTGTCCGTAAAGGGATTTAAGATTCATTTGGATAAGTGTTTTTTAAAAAGTAATTTATATAGATTTATAAAAAAAAAGGAGTAAAAAAACACAAAATAATGTTTTTTAAATATTTACAACTTTAAATAAAAATTTATATGATAAATAAAAAAATAATTATTATTTTTGGATGACTGATAAAATTATTAAAAAAGACATATTAAAATATTTATTAATTATTATATTTAAATATAAAATAATTTTTAATTTAATTAAAATTTTTCTAATTTAAACACATTTATAGAAGCTTTTATTTTTAAGTTTATTCGACTAAACGAGCTCTTAATTTTAATTAACATTAAATTGATAAGATAATATTCTTATTATATATATAAAAAAAAGTGATATAAGTGATAAATTTATTTTCTTTCTTTACTTTTTAGATTAAATGCATTATTAATATTTTATTTTAAACAAATGATAATTTATTTTTTTATTTCAATGGTGAAAATTAAATTTAAAATTTCTTTGAAATTTGTATCTACCATATCAAGCTCAAAAATTACAAAAAAAGAGTGATTTTGAAGGTATATGAAAACTTATTTGTTAAATTATACCTAAGTAGATATTATTATATTATCAATTAATTTTTATAAATTAAAATTAAAACTAAATATTTATTCTAATCAATTGATTTAGTTGTAAATTAAGTTTAAGAAAAAATATATTTACTTGCAGGTAATAAAAAAAAATCCTAATTTTAAAAATTATCATGAATTTCAACTTGAATTTGACTAGGAAGAAAATAATAATAAAAATCAAATAAACAGAGGTAAGTGGGAGAGTTGGCTGAGTCTTGAAGTATAATCATCGTGCATGCATTTAGTGCCTCTTTCTTTCTCCTTTCTTGTTCTGCATGCACACGCCTCCTTTCTCTCTCGATCTGAGCTCTCTGATTGGCTCAACTCTCTCTCCGGTTACCGTAGATTCACATTACCCTCTGATCTGCATGCTTCTTTGATCTAATTAAAGCTTATTATTTGGTTGTTGAATGTGAAATCAAGGCCGGCGCAGGCGGCGGTGACTTTTCTGAGAAATTATCGATGAATGAACTGCTTCTTGTGCAGCTACAGTAGTGCTACTAACTCAGGCTTAAGGTTGGTGCTTTACTCTTCAGCTTTGTGTATCGATGTTTTGGTTTCAAGATTTTGTGTTCAACTTGGTGAGTTGGTGAGCTTCTGAAGGAGATTGTTAGGGTTTCCACCTCTTTTGATTTTGATTGGATGCAATGGAACTTGAAGAATTGAGTTTGAAAATGGCGTCAAGGACTTGCATGAACGTGGCATGTGCCACCTCGACGTCGATTCAATGGCGGAAAGGTTGGGCCCTGCAATCCGGCGAATTCGCCGATCTCTGTGATAAGTGCGGGTAATTTACTCTAAATTTCGTATTAATATGCACAATAGGGTATATTATGGGATTGTACGGACAGTAGGTTGGGAGAAACTTGAAATTTATGGCTTTTTCATTTCTTTCTATATTTACTTTGGAAGTTATTCTTTTCGTTCTTTCTTAATTAATCGAAGTCCTATAGAGTGTAATACTCACATCCCATGTATCGATTTTCGGTTTCTTCGTTCTCAACGGTGTTGTTTCAAATTGGGACCTATCAATTATCAAACGGCTTGTGTTTTCTTCTGATTTTCCTTATAAGGTGGAGTTGAGTTACACACTTGGATTTTTCTTTTCTTCTATTTTTTTCGACGATGTTTCTAGACAGAGTCATATTTTACCAAATATATAATTTTCTGATGTTTTGAATAGATGGCCAAAAAATAAAGATATTTATTAGTAATTGATATGAAGTAATATAACATATTCCCTATTGAACAAGGAAAAAAAAAGAAAAGAAGAAAATCAGATAATTATAAAGCCAATTGATATTTTTATGAAGCCCACGTGAGATACAGAGGAATAGGCTTTTTTGAGAATGGAATTACATTGTCAAAAAGAAAAGCTACTCAGACAAATTACATTGTTTTCCCATGAATATTTGAGGCTGCAAACCTTCTTACTTAATTCAAATTGGACATTATCAACTGAAAAATTCACCTTCTTACTTAATGCAAACCTTCTTACTTAATTCTTACTTAGTATTTTTGTCTACTCTAGTTCTGCTTATGAGCAATCAACATTTTGCAATGTATTCCACTCAAAGGATTCTGGTTGGAGGGAGTGCACTTCATGTGGAAAGGTAGAGTATATTCAATGCAGTTGCATAGTTTTTATCACCCCCACTTTCTGTCTTTTATATGTGCTATACTGTTGTTAATGATCTCTATGTACTAAAATCTGCAGCGTCTTCATTGTGGATGCATTGCTTCTCGTAATTTGCTTGAGTTGCTAGATAGTGGTGGTGTAAACTGTATAAACTGTGCAAGGAATTCCGGGCTTCAACCTGTAAGATAAATTTACTTTTTCAGTTATTTAACTAAATATATCCATTTACCACTAGAGAAAAAGATGAAATATGAACCCATGCACTTTCAAATTACCATTAATCTTTACAACTTCCTCATATAGATTAATATTCTGGATATTAGGTTAGATATATGTTAATTTTGACTGTATCTAGTTTTATCATAAGGTTGGCAAGTTGATTATTGAGGAGCATGTTTATACAGTAAACTGAGTGTTTTGTGATTAAGGTAATGATAACTCTAGTGAAGGACTTTGTCAAGTGAGTTTTGCAATCCAAATCTGTTCTACTATATAATTTGTTGTTTCTTGCATATAAGGTTATTATAAATATTTATGAAAAAAATTATTATGTGTCGATGCTTGAATTTTGAAGTACAATGTCATTTTCAGTAATTGACAATCCTTGTTTTACAGATTCCAAGCATTGAAAAGCCTGATGGATCTGGTACATCAAAAGTTGAAAATGGCAGTGAATTGCAACACACAACAGTGGCTAACCAAGTAAAAGGAAGTAATGTTGACAATGTGAGGAGTGTGCAAGTAGGGGATTATGTAGACAATGATGGGCTCAGGTGTTGGCTCCAACCACATAATGGTGACAAAAATGGGCCTTCTATGCAACTGAAGCAAGAAGTTTTGCCTACTATTGGAGAACTTGGAAGCACTTCGATATCACAATTTCATCAGGAGTCTAATGGATCATCTAAGGCTGCCAAAGTAGACAACTGCAAGGCAGACATTGAAACAAGAGATATGTATGAATCATTGGCTCAAACAAATTTGAGTATGACTCTTGGTGCTCCTTTAGGAAATTCAAATCCCTTTCGTAGTGATGTTTTTGATGAAAGTGAACATAGTAAGACATCATCTTCAATACTATCGGGGCCCAGATCTCGCCATCTCTTACCCAAGCCTCCTAGGTCAACCCTCACAGGTTTGGAGTCAAATGCAGGCATGGTGTCTCAAATTCGTGTTGCAAGGCCACCTACTGAAGGACGGGGAAGGAATCAGTTACTTCCTCGTTATTGGCCTAGGATTACAGATCAAGAGTTACAACAAATCTCTGGAGAGTATCCATTGTTATGATTAGTTGATGTAATTATTAATTATTGGCAAGATATTTAATGCATAATGCTAAATTTCTTATTGTTCTGATTATTACTCTTTACTTTGGAAAAAATATTTCCTTAACCATGGTTCATGATATGTTCAAGTTCAAATTCCACCATTGTGCCACTATTTGAAAAGATGCTTAGTGCAAGTGATGCTGGTCGAATTGGTCGCTTGGTTCTTCCAAAAGCATGTGCTGAAGTAAGTTTGTTTAAGTTGGCATTTGAATTTACACATGTTGTGTCATTTCATTTTAACCATTAATTGCGTTACATCTTACTTTAAAGTTATTCTCTTGATGAGTCTTGTTGTAGTCAGTTAGAACTGAATGAGGTAGGCATTATGCAGGCATATTTTCCTCCTATCTCTCAACCAGAGGGCCTTCCTTTACGAATCCAAGATGTAAAAGGAAAAGAATGGGTATTTCAGTTTAGATTCTGGCCAAACAATAACAGCAGAATGTATGTTTTAGAAGGTGTAACTCCCTGCATACAGTCTATGCAGTTGCAAGCTGGAGATACTGGTATAGTTTATTGTACATCACTTAATTTATTAAAATACTTGTTTTAAGAATAGATAGACCATATGAACTTTAAAAAAAATGATGCAGGTTGTACCATTGGCAAAATTTGGAGATTTTCATATTTCTTCTATGTTTGTTATTTACTACAAAAATTTATCAGTGCCTCTTCCTCTGGGATGTATTTTTTCTCCTTTTGTCCGGAAGGCCAGGCAGCCTGAAGGATGGACGACTATTTGGAATGAATAACCCTTCTCCATCCCTAGTGAGAAACATGAAGTACATCCCCGATCAGAAAAGAATTATCCAATATGCATACCTGTTGGACATGATGCTTCATGATACTGACAGCAAATAATTTTCCTCAAGCCTTATGTTTCTTTATCATATGAGAAAGCTTATGAAGTTCATATAACTTCTACTGCTATTTTTTTTAATTCTTCTTTGACAAAAAATTGACTGCAATGAACTATGTAATGTCAATGTTGCTCATGCTTCTGTGAATATTGTCAAATGGTTTCTGTTTGATGAAAAGCAATTTATTTTTGTACCATTTCTAAATTTGTAGAGCACCATGTGGTTTTTTTTTTTAATTTACATTTTTTTTTATTTCACTTATATCTAGGGTTCAAAGTATGAATATATAAAATGTTTTTCTTTTTTGTTTTAAAAAACATGATGCAGTAACATTTAGCCGTATGGATCCTGAGGGGAAACTTATAATGGGGTTCCGGAAGGCAACAAATTCTTCTGCAGTACAGGTAACAGCCATTTTTAGTTTCATATACCAAACTCAATCTTACAGAATTGATATTTTGTTATGGTAAAAATACTGGACCAAAAAGCCCAAATAGAATTGAATTTAATCACCTATTAAGCAGGAACCTCATCCACCCAACATTCCCAATGGCTCTCGTTCAAGCGAAACTTCCTTTTCTGGTGTATATAGAAATCTACCGGTATTAAGTGGCTACTCTGGCCTTCTTCAGTCACTAAAGGGAAGTTCAGAAACCCACCTAAATGCTCTGTCTAAAAATTGGAATTCAGCAAGTGGTGACATAAATTGGCATAATATTGAGATGCCTGAAGGCAGGAAAAGAGAAGGGTTGCTTCTGCCACCAGCTCTGGTTCCTGAGAAGAAAAGGACTCGGAATATTGGGCCAAAAAGTAAGAGGTTGGTTATTGATAGCCAGGATGCACTGGAGCTGAAACTTACTTGGGAAGAGGCTCAAGATTTGCTCCGTCCACCTCCAGCAGTTAAGCCAAGCATTGTCATGATTGAGGATCATGTATTTGAAGAATATGAAGTGAGTAATCTATTAACAAAATTTTTTTATTTCTATAATTTTTATGAAATTCACACATTTTATTGTTAAATTCTTCTTTCTAAAATTTACCTTTTTTCCCCATTTTTGGGTTCTCATCTATGCAAAAATATATGAGAGAGGCTAGGTTGATGTCTTTGATGTCTCTGTTTTTGACCTAGAGACACCGACTTTGCTCTAAAAATATAGGACTTTGTGGTTTGTTATAGTGACTTTGTACATTCTTTTGCTCTCCAGGCAGACATCTTCCTTCAAGGACAGTTTAATATATATATATATATATATATATATATATATGGCAATTAAGATCTAAAAAGAAGGGAAGTTTTCAGATAAGGGTAGTTTAGTAGCAACTAGCAACTTCTGTATGCATATCAGTTTTCTAGCCTCCAATTTAAATTCAAAAATTTTTTCTTCATCATCTATTATTTATAAAGCAAATAATAATTTAAAGAAAAAAATTAAAAAGTGATTTGGTATCCATATCAAAGTGTGTCAAGACACTAGTAAGTATTAGGGTTATATATTCTAGTATCTCAGCTCATATCTGTTGCTTCATGCATGGTAGTGCTTATATATACGTGGAGTGCACGTAAGTCTGAACTCTCAACTCTGAAGCATATAAAATTGGGTTCTAAGTTATATTTAATGAACTTCCTTGAAAGAAACTCTCCACATAATAGATAGATGAGATAAAATTTTCTAATACAGCTTGTTCAAAAAGATGTGAAGTTGACTTGTAATTACTGTACATGACTTCATGCAGGAACCTCCTATATTTGGGAAGAGGAGTATATTTGTAGTTCGCTCAACTGGGTAAGATGAATGTTGTTTTAGTATTTTCTGCTAGTGATCGCAACTTGCAAGTGCCATGGTTTTTCTCTCTTACCATCCCCCCTCCCCCCTTTTTTCCTTCAAATTTCATAATTTTCTTTTCAAGTTGTGCTAATACAGCATATGTATGTATGTATGTGTTCTGAGGGTTTTGATTTAATATTTCAATTTGTAATAATATGCTTGAACCTTAGGATACATGAACAATGGACACAGTGTGATAGTTGCTCAAAATGGCGAAAGTTGCCTGTTGACGTACTTATTCCCCCTAAGTGGACATGTGTGGACAACTCATGGGATCAGAGCAGGTGAGCAGAAGACCTTTTATTGCAATGCATTTATTAACAAATCATTGTCTTAACAATACCTTAATGTTTCTGCAATGCTGTTAGCAGGTGTTCATGCTCTGCTTCCAATGAATTGAACCCAAGGGAACTGGATAATCTTCTGAGACTGAATAAGGGTATGTATCCAGCTCTCTTGAGTCCTTCTAAATACACATGATGTTATATAATCACAGCCGGATAGTTACATAAAGATACTGCAATCATGTGTGTGCACAAAGGCATATACTACTCATATAATATGTAGATTTTAATGTAATGGTCAAACCTTTATTACTGGTTTAATATGTTTAATTCAGTCCCTGCGCAAGTCTTGTGGTCTTGGAAATTGGGTTGTTCACCTGAATAAAGCATTGTTGATCATCTGTTCCAAGTACCTCAACATAAAACAAAAGGGCAAGTGGTTAATTAATAAAAACCATGGCCAACTACCTCCAATGGAGAATGAATATCTATGATGTTTGCTGGTTAGAGCTAGGTATTTAACTGTTATGTGATTTGTGAATTAGGTTTTAGTTAGTAATTTGTGGGATTAGGTTTGTTTAGGGATAGAAAAAGCTGTAATTGAGCCAAGCCGAACACTAATATGCTCAAGCTTATTCAATTAATATATACTGAGTTTGAACTTGAACCTGAGCTTTAAATCAGGCTAAAATTTGTAATCAAGCTTTACTCATTAGTAATTTATGTATTGTATCATAAATCTGATGTATATTTATATGTACAAGTATAAATTTCAAAAAAATTGCAAACTTTTTCGTCATGAATGTATGTGTATATATACCACACACACACACACACACATATATATAAAGGAACTATTGCATTTGTCTATGATCTTTGACAAAATCATATATACCCGAGCTGTTTGTGAACTTAACGAGTTGAGTACCAAATTTTCAAATTCGGCTCATTGCTCATTTATTTAATAAATGAGCCAAGCCAAACTCAAACTTTCAATGAGCCTAATCCAAATAGCTTGGTTTATTTACACCCCTAGGCATAGAGGTTGATTAGGGTTCACAAATAAAGTTTCCCATAATAACTTGGACTGGTTAGGAAAGATAGGGTTTTCTTATCCTAGTAGAATTGGAATTAGTAAGATATTCTGTAATTGGGGATTTTATGAGTGATGAGTGGTTAATAATTGATGAGTATCTGTGTCGATCTATATCCTCTCTCCTAGCCTTGTCTTTCTCTTTCTTTTCTCTTTTATCCATCTCTTTAGTTTCTCCTCTATCCTACATCACCTCCACCTCTCCCTCCCACCCCACCCCACCCCACCCCACCCCGTCAAACAAAAAAATGGCTGCAAAGTGTAAAATCTTCTTAGTATTTTGCTTGCATATTTAGTCCATATGTGCTAGTCTAAATTGTGTAGGTTTTATACTTACTGTGTCAATTGGACACCGAACAGGAAACTCTAATACATGAGAAGAGCACATGCATCCCCGTAGTTCTTGAGGTGGGATATCTGCATGCATTTGTATTTTGTATGCTTGGGTAATAATACATTATTATATCAGTGTGATCATTTGGGAAGCATTTGGTTCACTGGCATTTTAACATGAAAATGTAAAATACCATGTATCTTAGATGTAGGGGATTTTAAGACCCCTATGTTTGGTACAAGGTAGTCAAAGGTGAAAGGCACTAGAGCCCCTAGCGCCTTAGGTGAGAGGCACTAAAGGGAAATGGTATATAAATAAAGAGTAACTCATTTTTAACTATCATAATATAGATTTGGCATATAAATTAACTACTCAAGCATAAAATTCATATAAAATAATAACTGTTAAAGATAAAATAATCATAAGGCATAAAGATTAAGGTTCACAACCAATTACCTGATGCTTTGAGTCCAATTATCTGAATGATGAATATGACATCTGTAATCACAAATTATGCTTCTTGATCAAGGATGATGATTTTGTGATCAATCAATATAAATGTATGATGTTTTTTTTTAGTTTCAAAAAATTCTGGATTTGTGATACTTCATTTATTATTTTTGTATAGAATTCAAGAAACAAAGAATGGCAGCAAACCATAGGCCAACCCTGGAGCAGCATGAATCTTCTGGACTGGATGCTTTGGCTAATGCTGCAATACTTGGAGATGATGCAGGTGACTCTGGCAGTACACCAGTTGCTACCACTACGAAACACCCTCGGCATAGACCTGGCTGTTCCTGCATTGTCTGTATCCAGCCACCGAGTGGGAAGGGCAAACACAAACCTACATGTACTTGCAACGTGTGCATGACAGTTAAACGTCGGTTTAAAACCCTGATGATGCGAAAGAAGAAGCGTCAATCTGAACGTGAAGCAGAGATTGCTCAGATAAATCAGCAGTCATGTGGGCCCAGGGATGAATCAGAAGTAGACAGCACCTCTAGAAATTTAACTCCAGCTGATGGTTCAGAGAATGAAGAAAGGGTGCCAAATGAGTTGGACTCAAGAAGTCAAATCCCTGTGCCTGAAACTGCCAAGGGACAATTAGACTTGAACTGCCATCCTGATCGAGAAGACATGCAAGCTGCGTCAAACAATGTAAGCATGATGAGTCTTCTTCAAGAAGCAAGTCTCCCATTGGAGACATATCTGAAACAAAATGGTCTTACTAGCTTGATATCACAGCAACAAGCAAATTCAGCTTCCAATGTGCAGGCACAGACAACTAATGAGAGTGAGGGAAGACATAACGAGGATTGCTGTGCTGCTTCTGCTGTTCAGGAGCATGAAAGCAGTCCTGAAGAGAACAGTGAGCAAGATAAAAGCGAAAATCCACTCTCATGAAGTACTTACCTTCTTCATTTTCTTTCTCTTTTTCCCCCAGAATCACTTCACCAGTTGTCTTCTTGCATGAAGTTATAAATTAAAGGCTGCTTCATTTGGATGTCTATATTGTTTTTGCATTGCTCATATAATTTGTATCTTATGGGTGTGAATTTTTTCCACCAATAAGTTATATATGCTGAAGTTTGCGTTTTAGGCTATAAACTACAGAAACAATAGGTTGAAAGAAATCATTTACAAATTCTGCCTTCATGATACACCTGCATTTTTTCTTTCTAGTATTTGCGACGAGTTTGAATAGCCGTTGTTTGTAAAATATGACAGACGAGGTGTTATAACAACGTATCCGTACTGGCTAATGTACTTATGATAGGTGAGAGGCATGATAGTTAACTGTCATATTAGTTGCTTTAAGTGCATAGTATTTCCAAAAGCAGGACTTGATAAACTTTTATAATTATTATTATTTGTTTTTGAAGTTAAGATTGTGCTAGCAAACGCTTTGTCCTGTTTTAGAATCCAGAAAGGAAAAGATCCATTACAAAAATATACACTTACAGGAATTTTTGAAACCATTTTCAAGAAATAAATTAACCACAGACCGAAATACTCAAGTCGTTATTGCCCGTTTTTAGATACCTAATAATCAGCTCTACGGCTAAATTGATAATCCTAATTCCTTCAAGCTGTCAATTTCAAAAGGAAGAGATAGAAGCTTCATTCCGCATCATACACCGGAGTATAGATTATGCCTCGACGGAATTTTTCAAGCCACTTCTCTTTGGTTAATATAATACAGAAAGATTGAGGGATGGGGGAAAGGAGAGAATGAGACCATATAAATTCTTAAATAAATGGGGTAACTAATTAAACCCAGTCAGACCAACCTTTGCACTATCTACAAAAGAACATCCTCTCAACATCATACTGCGAAATAAAAGGTGGCAGAACTACATCTTTCTCTCCTATTAATTTGTGTTGAATCACACCAAAAATAAAGAAATAAATAGAATAAAAAATCAACATTATACACAATCAAAATCCTTCAACACTAGCCCTCCTAGATGCTGAGGATGATGACTTCTGGCTTTCCTGCCGATCAAGCTCCTCCAAAGAGAGAATGGAGGAACAAGCATGGGGAGGAAGCAAGATGGGCACACCAGACCATCTTGGAGGTGAACCAGATGGTTGGATTCCCGATGACGGTGATGGGGAGAAACTCAATCTAGGCGGGGGACAAATGATGCCGTTAAGACTTGGTGACCTTGACATCTGTTTTCCAGAAATTGCTGCAGGCTCTTGCAGAGGAAACCGGCAAGAATACTTCATATCCTGTATTATTTTCAGATGCTCAACAACAGTTCTCATGGTGGGTCTTTCTGATGGCTCCTTCTGAAGGCATCTTTGTGCAATATCAGCTACTGTCCTTGCTGCTTTGGAAGGAAAGCGACCTTTAAGTTGTGGATCCATGATCAGTGACAGTCGACCATCATCAGCTAGGAAAGGCCGGCTCCACTTGACTAAATTCCTCTCTTCCTTGGAGTGACGGCTGTCAAGATTCTTTCTTCCAGTAAGTAGCTCAAGAAGAAAAATTCCAAAACTCCAAACATTGCTCTTTGGAGTAAGCATTCGTCTTTCCAGTGTCTCCACTGATAAGTTTCCCACAGCCTGTAGTTCAACAATTTTATTAATGGAATGAAAGGGAACTTGTGCAATTAATTCTCACGACAGATGAAGAATTTTGAAAAACATAATGTAGAAAACATTAGATGAATATATCAAACACTTTAGGGTTTATTTGACTATTTTAAAGATGAGAATTCATTATTGGCTATTTGGCTATGAAAATTTTCAGCACTGAATTTGTAATGTTTGAAAAGATTATCATTTTAAGTGCTGAATGTGTATAAAAAGGAAATATTGGCATTTAATAAAAAAAATGGGGCTAATAAACCATTGTTCTTTGATAATATAAGGAAAGAGTTGGTGCTGAAAGCATTTAGCGACCTCCCATATGCCGAATGTTTTCAGCACTTTTCACTTAGATTCAATTTTGGTAGGCGTTTAACCTGAATAATTTTCAGTGCTGAAACTCATTTTCAGCACTGAATTGAGTTTTGAAACAGATAAAACACTTTTAGGTCAGAACTTACAGATGAACTGCTTGGAATCTCTTCTTCAGGAATATGTCCAACACAACCATATCCTGAAAGCTTTGCACTAAAATCTTTGTCAATCTGTATGTTGGCTGTTGAAAACTCATTATACATTGCCTGAAGAGAAAAAGGGGTATATTAGCAAACATAGAAACATGCCACTTAATTGAAATCTAATGTACTAAAGGAGGGTCAGTGCAATTGTGGAAACACAATCGTTACTCATCCTGAAGCTGTTCAATTCATATTATAAAATCCCAAATAAGTCACTTCATATAGCACTCACATGATGAGATCTATGCTTCACATGTAAACGGAAAAAATAGTTGCAGACATGAGTCACATGACCACACAAGGCAGCACAGCTCCAGCTTTATTTATTCTACATACACACACACACATATCAAATTAAACTAAAAAAAGTTCATTACCTGGAAAGGCCCTTCTTCATGCAAGAAAGTAAGACCTTGTGCAGCGCATAAAGCAATTTTCATTCTTGTTTTCCAATCAATAGGTGGGCCATCAGATCTCCCGTACAACAAGCGGTCCAAGCTTCCATGATATAGCCTCTCATAAACCAACATTCTCTGTTCTGAACCCTCACGAGCGTGATAACCTAGCAATTTGCAGAGGTCTGGATGTTGCAAAGATGCAATAGTATTAACCTCATTAATAAATTCCTTCAATACCTGAAAAAAGACACAGTGAGACCACTTCAGAAAGTTATCAGGTGCTTTAAATTTCTGGGTGGGGGAAAAATCGTAGAGCTCTCAGCATAAGCCTAACAATGATTTATAATTACATTTGAAACCACAACTATGCAATTCATAGCACTTATTTAGCATTTGAATTCACAATGGTTTAAAAATAAATATAGATATGCATCGAAAAGTAGCGGAGTACAGATGACAGCAAGAAGAACAAGGTTTAGACACTGCTCAAAAGCAAGTCGGATGCAGAGTCCTAGCCAAATGGCAAACACTTTGATGCCTGTCATAATTCCTCTGCTACATGCATTCATATATTGATGAATTAAGCAGACCATAATATAATGCTGACATAGAACACATTCCATAAATGATATATCAAATAATACACAGAACTGATAATACATAGAACACTGGATTCTGGCCTTTCTAGGATAAGATGTAAGTCATTACTTCACTACCTTTCGTACAGAAGTAAATGCTATTAAGATAATGTGTCAGCAATTACAAGGCATGAGGATAAAAGTAATGCAGTATGTAGACTCAAGTACCTGAGTTGATGGGTGAAGACGAGTTACAGTGGCTTCAAAAGTCTTTGAACTTGAAGCATCATCACCAAAGGAAGCTTTATATATGGTGGAAGAAAGACCTTCTGACATATATCGGTCTGAAGAGAAATTGTGGCAAGCAGCAGCAATTTCTTCATACAGGAAGTTTCGAAGTGATCCAGTAGGTGGCAGTGGCAAAGTTCCAGAAGCATATAGAGGACCACTAGCTGTCACTGACTTAAAGCTACCAGTAGCCTTCAACGCACAACTGCCCTGAGGAGATGGGAGAGGTAAAGGTTGTGGACTGGATGAACGCTGCTCCTTTATTGACCCTGCTCGGTATTTTGACTCTTCTTGTTCCTCATACTCAAGTGACACCAAAGTATCTTGTTCTGCTGCATCAAGAGTTGACGGAGCAGATAATGCTCGTGTTCTATTATTGGTGACTTTGTTAGCAGGTTGAATGGGTTTCACTCTCGTCTTAAAACTAGGAGGTGCAGACTGCAGTGAGCGAGTATGAGTTTGAGGTTCAGGAAGTACTGTAGCTACATGCTCTTTATGGTTGACACGTTTTACATGCATGATCTGTTCGGACTTTTTCTTCTTACTCTTCAAAACAGTGAAGCACTTCATCCTGTATAAAGAGCTTGGCTGTTGTGTAGAACTAAATATTTCTGCCAAAACAAAATAGAAGGATATAAATCAAATAATGGCTCAAATTTAGTTAAACAAGTCAGAGTTTGACAATCCACAAGAAAAGACTTTAATACAGGTTTTCCAGAGACATGATTTGGCAAAATTTCACCAAGTGATTCGAAGGAAAAAAACATATGTGAACCTTCTCTTACCTAATTTTGACTTTTAATCTTTTATATAAGGTGCACACTTGGTGAAGTCACATTAGAATGAGATGAAAAAGGAATCAAAGACAAATGGTAAAGTCTACCCTTGCTAATAGTGTGTATTGAAAGGTTGAAAATGGTAATGGTAATAATTCTCATTAATGACCATTGAACAAATCCTTAAACAGTTTCTTCCACCCAAAAAAGTAACACAAAGCTGAGGTTGAGAATGTGATGCAATGGTTATCAATGCAAAGAAACACAGTTACTTATTGGCTGGGTGTGAGTCACAGAACTCCCATTTAATGTGGAGGCTCTCCCAAGCCAAGCTTTTTGGAGTGGGTTCTTTTCTACATCAAGTGGTATCAAATCTCAGTTTATTTACCCCCAGGTGAAGATGAACTGCTCTTTCCAACCAGAGAGGGTTGATATCAGTTGGGCGAGACACAGAACTCCCATATATAGTGAAGGATTTTTCCTCTTATAAGCCTGACTTTTAGGAGTGGGTTCTCCTCTAAATCATTGGCCATGTATACAGTACATAAATGCCAAACCTAACAGTTAACAGTACAATGGTAATTATGAATGGATTCCTTTTGTTTCCTCTCGGATTTCTCTCCTGCAGTTATTAATACAACATGTTCTTTCTCCTCATTTTCATTTTCATCTATCTTTTCATTCCCCTCACTTCTCAGTACTTGCTCTCGACTAACCTCAAAACTTGATGAACAACTATGCACCAGTTACCCGTTGCTTTAACAAAAAAAAAATTGATCAATTAGAATGAAAAAGACCATTGACTCAGGTTAAACGGCCACCCCAGAAAAATCCCCGCCCCCAGGAATTACCCATATAAACAAAAGGGCAAATCGAGCAGCAAATGACAAACAAACTGGCAATAAATCATACCACACAAAAGCCATAAATTCAGGGAAGAAATAACAGGAACGAGTCTCTCAAGCAAATTAACATCACAAAACCTTCAAATTAAAGTAATCAAAATCAAAGGAATATAGTAAACAAACCTGTGAGATAGCAGCTCATGCAAGACACAGCGAAGCAATTGCGGGAGAGGAAATGGTGAAATGGGAACTTGTGGTTTTGATAAGACGAAGAAAAACCTCATCGAGTCAAAGAAAGCAGACGGAAAGTCTGGGAGGTGAAGATTTAGAGAGAGAACAAAGGAAAGAAAAAAGAGATTAGATGAAAATTAGAAATTTAGAATTGTAGAGAGAGAGTGTCAATCAGAAATGGAGCCCAATGAGCAGTGGTCAAACCTACCCAAACCCAGATTTAATTAGGGATTAAAGTTATATTATCGTTACCAAATGTTTTCCCCAATTTTGTTTTGACAATTTTGTCCTCCTTAGTATTTTTCCATTTTTGTTTTCTGCATTATCATTTCTTACCCAAATGACTTTGGATGCCCTTTGACTACTTGTTGTTTGAATGAATTATAGTTTTATCATTTTTTAATATTTTATTAAAGTTTTTGGTAAATAATTTTTTACTTTTTAAATATTATTTATAAAAATTAAATTTAAAATAAATAATAAATTTTACATCGTATTAGTTATAAAATTAATGATGAATATTTTGGATATAAAATATTTAAATAATTTTTTAAAGAAATTGAGATATTTACTTACTAAATATCATTTAATTTTTTTATTGTTTTTTATATAAAGTTTGTGTGTATATGATTTTAGAATTTTTATCTCCTTTTTATACTACATTTTTTTAATTTTTAAAATTGTTGTTAAAAACAATTCTATATTTTTATTTTTTTTACAAAAGACATCAAAACGTGTACTTTTTATGTTTGATATATAAATGAAAAATATTAACAAGTTTTGTTTTCCATAAAATAAATAAAACATGTGATCTTTTATAAAAATATCAAAACTAAGAGTGTGATATAAATTTTTTATAATTTTTAGATAGTATCATATTTCACCTATTACATTTTAATACATTGAATGATATTAAATATTTTAAATAATAATATATAAATGATATTCATGGATGCAGATTTAATTATTTTTTCCTCAATTATTTTTAACGTACTGTGATGATTCATGGGTACAATTTTGATATAAAAAAAACACATGCATAAAAAAAAATATATCCCATCATAATTGTTGGCACAAACGACACAATGGATCATGATATCATCGAAGATAGCGACTAGGAAGAGCTTCCATTGGTCGAGGGGCCTGTTGGACATTCCGCATCATATTAAAACAGTAGCTTAAAAGAAAATTGCATGACCTATTCGGTAAATTCACAGATACACCTCGAATTTCAACGAAGGGCACCTCGATTGAAGTGACGGCCGGTCAAAGTTGGAAAACTATTATTGTAATTTGTAAACGCATGTTCCCAGTTTGGTCAAACTCATCGCTCTTTGAATCTAAACCAGCTCCGTCCGATTTGGGCACTGGTGGAGAGATCAACGGACAGAAAGCTATTGTTGAGTACCCTTGTGGATCCCACTGACAGACGCGTGGCAATCAGCGAAGTGGGTTCATGTGGGGCCCGTAGCCCAGTCAGCACGCTCATTGTTGACTACGCTTTTATTTTGTGTCAAGAATTGGACAAAAGTTTGACCATCCCGAACCGAAAATGGAAATAACCCCAACTGCCCTCCTTTTCTTTTCACTGTTTGATTTACGCTTACCTTACATTTTCTACCATTAATCTGATATAAACAATCATTAATAACTAATAATAAAATATTTAATGTTAAAAAGTGTAAAAATTGTATTAATTATTTCAAATGGTGCCTTATAAATGCTAACGTAGGTTTATTGATGGCAGTGAGGTTATGGGGCAATGGCATTGGGGAGGACTGAGGAGGGCCTAACTTTGTCACGAGAGGTGGGGGGAGATTGCACATCCAATGAGACCGTGTATATATATTATATGCCACGTCATTTATTGCCCTTCTCCATTACCTAATACAACTTGTTCCTTAAAGGACAAATATGAAACATGTAATGTAACATCCTCCGTTCCTCATCTCTTGTCACGAACGACTGAAATTGAATGCATCATGTGCTTTCTGCCACCGACTATCCAACCCGCTTTTTTCAACGAACATCCTCACTAGTTACTAGTTAGGCAGGTTGAGAATAATTTTAAATTTTTTTTATATAAATAAAAAAATTTTGTTTAAATAACTATTTTTATAAGTTGTTTTTTAAAAAATAAAAATTACATGGATATTACATACATTAGATTTGTGTATTGAAGTAGATATAACTTACTAATTTAAATTTTTAATAAAAATTTAAATATAAAAATTGCCAAATTAAATAAAAATTTCTTTAATTAATCTACCACATAAACTAAATTATCCATGAATGTTTACTTGGTTGCGCTACCAAACAAGAAAAATATTGATTTATTAAAGAAACAAAAAGAGCACTTTTTTTATAATTTTCTATTGTGTGTTGATTAATGTAAACATCATTTTATATAGTTCCTTAATCTATTTATTTAACTATGGAAAAAATTAAAAAAAATTAGAAATTTTCTTCTAAAATAGAATCAAAAATAAAAATTTATATTTTTTAAATATACACTTACTTAACTAAAAAAATATAAATATTATCTTAAAATGTTAATTAATATTACTAATAGACTAAAAACATTTATTAAAAGATTTGATCAAATACTAACTTTTTTTTCCTTACAATACTTAGGTCCCTGTTGGGTATATTATATAAGGTTAGATTATATAAACTTATATAATACAGTATTTGTTTATCACATTAGATTAGATATACTTATCCGGTCACTATAATTCAATCAGGTTAAAAGTAGCTTAATTAGGTTGAATAAGCATAAATTGTATAATAAATAGGTTAGGATAAATACAAGTCTAGATAATCCTCTTATAATCATATTGATATACTTCTCAAAATAACAAATATTAAAAGAGATACATAAACATGAAAAGATATGTACTATTTAAAAAAAAAACTTAAAATTAAATATCAGTTTGTAAATAAAAAACTAGTAAAAGAATTGCATTATAATATATATTCTAAAAAACAATACAAAATATAGTGGCTGATTAAAATATATAGGGATTAAATTAAAATTTGAAATAAATTACAAGAAGAAATTAAAAAATATTATAATAAAAAATATATCTCACTAAAAATAATCAATTGAGTGTGATTTAATTAAATTAATATAAGTGTAATATTTTTCACAAAAATAAATAATTCTATATATTGTTTTTTAAGAGTGATTTTTTATAATAAAAAAAAAACCAGTCTCAAATTTTCAAGTTTTGGAAACGCCCGTCGATTCAGGCAACAATTGTTTTGCGTGTAGGATCTGTTGTCCTAACTACATCTTATAAGAGCCGGCTCTCAATAAGACAAGCCACGCTAGAGTTGTAGGCATGATTACGAATGAGGCCGAAAACGAAAAGTAACTACATTTATTTAATAATCAACCACCCTTTTCCGGATCAGGATCCGGTTTTTTTTTAATTAGTTTTTATTTTTTATTATATTAAATTAAAATTTTTAATATATATAATTAAAATTTATATTATATTAATATATATTTATTAAATTTATATAAAATATAAATTAAATAATAATAATAATTTAAATTTAATTCATTATTCATAAACTAAAAATATACTATTTTATATATTTTTTAATTTATATTTTTTATAAGTATAATACATATTTATTAACACAATATAAATTTTAATTATATATATAAAAAAATTAACTCAATATAAAAAAAATAAAAAAAAACACCCCTCCAAACCAAAATCGGATCCAAATTTCCTGCCTCCTTACTGCCATAATACATATGAACCATCTATTTATATCCGATAACAAAAGCATATCTTCAAATCTCCATCTCCTTTGGACCATTTTTATTTCCCATGTTTTCTACCCTTTTCCCAATATTTACAATTCACATATCATAACAAAAATACTTTTAATTTTCTAAAGATTAATAAACTATTAAAATAGTTACATTTATATTTAAGAAATCATATTATTAAATATAAGAGTAAGTTGAAGAGTGACAGTTAGCCAAAAACAAATCTTTAAAAAGACAAAAGAAGAAGATGAAGATTTGGTGAATCTGGAATACAATTCTTTCTTTCTTTGAAGTTTCAATCAATGGGGATTGGGGACCAAGCTTCGATGTCGTATTGCACTCAGAAACTAAAACCCTCAAGCTACTCCAACTAACTGCTAACTACTAACTACTAAATACTAATTACTAATACTAATTATATTTCTAAACTTTTCCATTCACAAAATTTTGATGATTTCTCTGCACCTAACCCACGTTTAACTTGCCTGCTCCACCACCACAACAACATCTTCCGGTGCCCAACCTCCGGCGACTCCTTCATTCCTCCTATTCGAATTCGTCGATTGATCATCAAGCAGCGAATGCCGACAATTTGGGCAAGAAGAATGTGACAGGAGCCACGTGTCTATGCACCTCACATGGAACCCGTGGTTGCATTTTGGCAGCATTCGCACCTTATCTCCTTTCTCGAACTCCCCAAGACAAATCGGGCACTCCGTCGCCGGAATATTCACGCCGGACCCGTACACCTTCACAGGAATCTGGCTCAAGTGACGTTTTTTCAGGCCCGTTGTTGCTAGCCTTGAAGCTGTTTGTTCCGGGGTTTCAGTGGAAAACCTTCGGCTACATCGCAAAGCACAGCGCACTATTGAGTTCAGCCCAAGAGCGCATATTAATGCGCACAGCAGAGCAGCCAATATGATCACCATGTTGGCGTCGAAGTTCGCATCCCTGATAAACGATTCTCGGGTCTTGTTTCCATATGCCGGTGGCATACTCAGCTCGGTGTCGAGAAGACGGCGATGCATGGTTCACCAATCCTGCAAAAACACCAACAACAAAGAAAAAAACTGTCTTTGCGAAGATTTCAAGCACCAACTGGTAAGAAGTTCGATGGGTTTGCTGTGTCTGAACTTTGAACTCAGAAAGGGTAGTGGTTTCTATTTCTTGGGTAGGAACGGATTTTTGAGTTACTACTACACTGTTGTGGAGATTCCAACTTAGAAAAGGACACAGAACAAGGTGAGAACACTGAGAAGCATCTTTTTTTTCTTTTCTTTGTCTATGGGATAAGGAAAAGAAGGGGTGAAATCGGTTTGGTGGATTGTTGTTATCCAAACTGGGGACCGTTCTGCTGTTTGATTCCCGGCTTCCGAATCAGTAATGGTCCTCTCCAGGCTAGCTGCTTAATCTCCCCTTGGAACCAAACTCAAGCAATAAAGAAAAAGAAGGCTGAAATTGGGAAACTCCCCTTGGAAAATCTCGAGGCTTCTACCTGAGCTTGGTATCGGTTTTTCGATACTGCTTAATTACAAGTCACATGTGAGTTGGGAAAAAAGGATCAAACTTTATCTTTTTATTATCCGGAAATCAGAGGCTGTAAGATCTGGGGTGGGTGTAAATGGCAATTTGTAACAAGTGGTTATTGTCCTTAAAAGGGCCAAGTCAAGTCTTGGCCCTCAGGAGAAACCAACCCAGAGACAAAAGCAAGGATGCCAAATGCAACATAAAAATTGGTAAATTATACATGAGTTTGACAAAAGAAAAATTTTAAGGAGGGATTTAATATACTACTATTTTGATTACATTATCTTAATAATATGTAATATTTAAAATATTAAAGTATCAAACAGTTCTTAAGTAATCAGTGTTGTAAGTGCGAAAAGTGTGAGGTTCTTAAAAAAGAGGGGAGGGTATAAAATCATGGGAGATTTGCCTACCTAGTCATAATTAAGAAAATATTTAATGTTAATTAGTTTGGTAGCGAATCCATGGGTAATCCCTTGGAGATTACGGTTGTAGAATGGGCAAGCAAGTAGGGGGAGGCATGGACCAATGCAGAATGGTTAAGCATGTAACTTTCGCAGTGAAGCTATGGTGGGAACTTGGCTGCCACTGTCTCATTTGGCCAGCCTTCCCTTTTGACATCACACTTGACAGATAAGTCTGAAGCATGAGAAAAAGAAACAGGAAAGAAAATCAACCCACAAAATATCTTTACCTTCCTTTCCCCCTTCATTGTCTGCAATAGGCAGCTCATCGCGCCAACCGAACTTATATTTTTCTACCACCTTTTGATAGATTTTCGGGGTTATTCTCTCAGAAAATATCCATGAAAATGCTTGAAATCAACTCAAATGTGTTAGTAACTTAGTATCCATTTGAGTAGGCAGATTATAGAGTTTTTATTTCTTAATTAGGGTTTTGCAACATATATGATGGATTGGTGATTGAGGGTCATAATTGGCCTTTTTTCAGATGTGAAACTCAATTTAGAAATTGAACTCTTTTTAATTTATGAAAATCTTGAAGTATTTATTATCAAGTTTCCTAATTAATAAATAATACATTACTGCTTTCGCTTTAAAATATTTAATATTAATAATGTCACAAAACTTAAAAAAAATATTAAAGAATGCAAAAAATAATCATATTAAATATAATAATAAATTAAAATTAAAAAATATTAATTAATATTTTATACAACAAATAATTTAAAATAAATTAAAATTTTTAAAATGATTATTATTTTAAAATGAAGAGAATATTATGTTATTTAATTAATAAATAATATGTATAATAAATCTTTATATTCCATTCACACAACTATTTTTATTAATATTTATTAAAATATGTATTATATTTATTAATTAGAGAATTTAATAATAAATACATAAGGAACTTTAATTTATTGAATTTTGTCCTTTAATTTGATGTTACTTGTGGGAGCAGGTGGACACTTAAATGAATAGACATGTGCTAATTCCGAGCCACTTCTGAGATTCATTATCTTTGTGATTAAGAGAGAAATTATGGCATGTTGCCTGTTCGTTGGAACGATCAATGCACTTTACACGTCTTAGGCTTTAATTAATGAGGTGATGGCAAATGGCCATTGGCAAGTAGACTGTACATATAACTAAAACAATTTAAAGTTTTGAACTTTGAGACACTGTAGTCATCACAACTGTCTCTATTCTCATTACTCAGCATGTACGTTTCAAAATAGAACTATTTTTACATCACTTTTTTTTTTAATTTTTTATACTTTAATTTTTAATTTTTAATATATTATTATTTATTACATAACAACAATATTTTATAATATATCAATAATTAAACATAAAAATATAAAAAAAATAATATATAAATAATATTACCTATATCAAAACTCATTTTATTTTTTGTCGTTTGATTCCCAACTCCACTGGTTGTAAACTTTTAAAGTTAATAATGAACTTTTTTCTTTATTATTATAATATGGCCGAAAAGCTGGTTTAGACTCACTTCCTAAAATAACAAATTATACTCTATCTTCAAATTTTGCCTTCCTTAGTATTAAAAATTGGCTTAATTATAATTATAATATCTATAATTTTACTTTATTTAAGTTCCTATAGTTATTTTTTTAAAATAAGTCCCTATACTTTTAATATTCTATTTACAAATCAGTTTTATCATGTAAAGTTATTATAACATTGTTAAAAACTTGATGATTGGACTAATAGATAATGGGTGTCATTTACATAGGTCATATTATTAGTCATATAATTTTTAATATATTCCTTACACTTTCGTTTGTTTTTAATTTAGTTTCAATAAAATCTAAATTCCTAAATCCTAAACTCTCAAACTACCAAACCTCAAATCCTAAATAGTATATTTTAAAACTTCCAAATCCCAAATCCTTCAATCCCCAAACTTCTTAACCTCAAATTACCATTAAATCTTAAATCCTAAAACTCTAAATTCCCAATTTTCCAAACCTCAAACCCAAAAATTAAACCCCCAAACCCTAAAATCTCAATACTAAATCTTAAATATCACACACTTTAAACATTAAACCCTAAATACTAAATTCTAAAATACCCATACCCTAAATTTCTTAACCTTAAATTCCTAAACCCCCAAACCCCAAACCGTAAACCTAAAATTCTAAACTCTAAACCCAAAATACTAAACTCGTAAACCAACAAACCAACAAACCAAAAGCTCCAAACCTTAGAGCTTGTTTGAAACAGCTTTTATTTTATTATTTTTTAAAATAATTTTTTAGAACAATTATAAAAAATAGTTTTATAGAATAAAAAAAATAAAAAACTTATTTTGATAAAAATATTTTTTTATCAGCTGTTTTTTATATTTTTTAAAAAACAGAAGATAAAAATAAGCCAAAATATAGAAAAGTTGTTCTCTATTTTTTGTTTTCTAATCATTGTTATACTCATTTTAAAAAATAAATAATTATAAGGTTCTATTTGAAAATAAAATGAAACTATAGACACTAAAATCATAATTAAACCTTTTAGATTTAAAATTGAAGATGAAGCTTAATTATGTTTAAGAATTTTATGTTTGAGTCACCCAACTCTATTTAATATTTTATCAGTTTCAAAATAATAATCATTTTAGAAGTTTTAATTTATTTTAAATTATCATTTTATATTACTAATGAAGTATTAATTATTAATTTTTTTAATTTTATACTTATTTATTGTTATCTTTAATAAAATAACAAGAGTTTAAATTAATTTTAATAAAGATAATTTAGTACAATATAATTATTTTTTATTACAATTGAAACTATTTAATAACTTATTTAATCATTATGTCATTATTTTAAACGATAAATAAAAAAATAGAGGGAGTAATTCTTATATATTTAATATAAAATAGAATTGAAATAGATAATACTTTATTATATTTTATAATATATTTTATCTCACGTTATTTATAAACTTAAACATTATATTTTATAATTTTATACTATAAATAGAATTCGTGTTAAAGCACTAAGAAAATTTGAAAATATTAAGTTCGATTCAAATTTATAAATAAGTGTGATATTTTATTAAAAATTCGTCTTTAGGCTTAAATATAAAGATAATTATTCTTAGATGTTGGGCATTGTATTTCTTATTATTCTTAGAAGATAGGCATTGTATATTTATATGACGCCTCCATTAAACACTCTGATATTTAAGGAGCAGCATGCAATTAATTAATTGGAAACTAGTATTGATTCATGAATCTAATCATGCCAAAGCTAGCTGCTAACTTAATTCAGTTTATGTTTGTTTGGACTTCTTATGAAAATAAGTTATTTTTTTTAAATAATATATTTTAATAAAAATATACTTGTTTGTTTAGACCTATAAAAAATAATAAATTAATGAAAATGGAGAAAACTTTTTATAATGAAAAGTTAAAAATTGTAGCTTCTTCTGATAAGAAAAAAAATAAGAAAAGAGAGAAATTTTTATTTCTAAAATTATTCACCATTTTTTAAAAGTTATTCTTAATTATTGTATCTAAACACAAAATAACTTCTCCTTAACAAAAAAATTATTCTTCTTACAAGAGAAAAAAAAAGACATTCTATACTGAGCCTAAACAAACGAACCCTAAACATGTAACTATGATAAAGGTAGTTCGCTCTTACATTTTCTCCTTTAATTAATACATAGATAATACATGTCTCTATTTTGAGAGACATATATAACAATTTACTTGAAAAATAATAATGATCATAATTTTTAAAATTTTTACTAAAAATAGATTTTTTTTTTAAATTTTGTCAAATTTAAGTAAGTTTGAGTCTCACATGTCAATCAATTATTTAAAATCTTTAAAATGTAAATTCAAAAGAAATTTAGTGCCACATGTCTACTAATGAATAAAGTAGCACTGTAGCACTCGTTTAATATATAGATAATAAATAGTAATATTCTTAATTGTTTTTAATTGATAATTGAGTTAAATGTAACTGTGGTCTTTTTATTATTGTACAATTTTTAATTTACTTTTTTACTTTTTAATTTAAGCAATGTTGATTTTATATTTAAAATTGTTAATTAAGTTAATTATATATTTTAAATAAAAAATAATAAATTTATAGTTAATTAATAAATAGTATTTACTAAAATACATGTAGATATATCGATACATTTAAATATTTTTTTATTTCTTAAGTTTTATATTTTTTTATAATTTTTATTTTAAGAAAAAAATTCAAAAACAAGTTAACAAAATTAAAAAAAAAATAAAACACAATACTTAGAAAAATGTAAAGAAATTAAAAAAAATGTATAAAAATTCAAAAAGAAGAGAAAAATTCAAAAAAAAAAAGGAGAAAGAAACTTTAAAAATATAAATAAAAATAATTGAAAAAAAAGTATTCGGATGCACCTGTAAATTTGAATATAGCTTACAAAATATCTTAATAAATATGAGTATATTATTATTCACATGTTGTAATTATTTGAAATATCATAAATAAAATTACACAAAAATTAAAAGCATGAATAAATGAGATGATGAAGATAAAATTATATTAGATGTATGTGACTTTATTTAATGATTTATTAAATAATCAATATGATTATATATTAATTATTTTTATTATTATTATTTTATATATAGAGAGAGAAAATATATAATGAAGACATATAATTAATTTTTTGAAAATATAAAAAATATTACTGTTTAAATTAAAAATAAGAAAGATTAAATTAAAATTTTAATAATAATATAGGAAAGAAAAGTTGATTTAATAATTTTATATTCGTTGAAGAAAGAATGATAATCCATTTGATATTTTCGCGCCTTCTTTTCGTTCCAGGGACACGTCATCCATTTTGAAGAGAAGCTTCATCAGTAAGCTTTACCACCCCGCTATGTTTGAGTTCCAGTTATTTTGGATTTATTTAGTTTTCATTTTTTTTTCTATCTTCGCCGGCAGCGATTGATGAATTTCTTTGTGAACTGCGAAGCATTCTGAAATTGAGTTCCCAATGAGAAAATCCACCAGAAGATCTTCCATTGCTCTGGCTGAGGTTCAAGATCCGGTACATTTTCTCTCCTTTTCCAGTTCTCGCTTCCTTTTCATTTAGAATTACCTGTTTGGTTAACAAGAAGGCGAAGGAATCGACAAATTAACTTCAATTTCTTTACTTTCTCTGGTGGGTGTTTGAATGGTGATTCTGTCTTCTCTAATTGTAGTTTCAAAACTACTAAGTATTCTGTTTCCAAATTCTGCGGTTCATAACTTGCTACTATGTTATTTCTTTAGGTCAGGAATCTCAGTACTAGATTTTCCTTGAAACCGTATGTGAAGCGGGTTCAGCAACTCACCAATGAGCAAAGATCTGCAATAACAAAAATGGGTTTTGGCAGTCTATTATTAGTTCCCAATCATTCACTAAGCAAAAATTTGTTAGCTGAGCTGATGGAAAGATGGAACTGTGAAAAGCAAGTTTTTATACTTCAACCGGGTGAAATTTCAATGACTCTGTTTGACGTTGCACTGATTTTGGGGTTACGGGTAGTGGGGAATCCTGTGCTCTTGAAAGACGACGAACCTTTTTCTGATTTGGAAGAGGAATATGGGGCAACCATATGGAAGAGGAAGCTCACAATAGCTTCACTTGAAAGTAGACTTGATTCCCTTGGAGATTCTGTTAGTGATGATTTTGTCAGAGCATTTTTACTGTATACAATTGGGGCTTTTCTTTTCCCGAATATAAATGGAAAAGTAGATTCCCGCTATTTGTCCTTTCTCCGAAATTTGGATGATGTTTGCCAATTTGCCTGGGGTGCAGCTGTTATTGAAGATTTATCCCAGTGGTTGGGCAAGAGGAAAGAAAATAATGTGCAATATGTGGGCGGTTGTCTCATGTTTCTTCAAGTAAGTTTCAGCAGATGGCTATTTTGTTACATATATGACGCCCAAACGGCCAAACACATTCTTTTACTTACTTTGTTAAAGTACTAACTTTTTTTTTGCTCCGAAGTCTGTGAATCAGCTTTTAGATTTAACGTAGTATTGTAAACTTTATATGTAAAAAATATACGTCTCTTTTGATCAAATGTTATTGTTTTTAAGTTGTATCTTTTTTGTTTATGGTGAACAGACATGGTCTTATGAGCATTTTGACATAGGCCGGCCTTGTTTACAAGACCACGATGGGACCTTTCCTCGATTATGTCGATGGGATAATAGTAAATCTCATCAAAGACCTTGGTTTACTTCAAGGTTTAAGGACCTAAATGATGACCAGGTAACTTGATGACTTGCTTTTATTTATTGATTGTATTCTTTACTTTCAGTTGCTCTCCATTAGCATGGAAGGTGGTTAACTTGAACATGTACTGATTGGATTAGCAAAAGCATTTTATTCGCGTCCTTTAGGCCTTGGTCTGAAACTGCTGTTGACAATATATTTGGTGTTTGAATCCAATGATTGTCATAGAAATTTTTTCTTTCATGCTCAAATGCTTCTTAAAACTGCCAAGAAGAAGAAAAAAAAAAGAGAGGAAGAAAAAGTGGGTTTTAATTCCATTGTTTTCTGCATGTTATAGGTAATTTGGACACTCCAACCTACTTCTCGAGAGTTAGAAATAGACATAATCAAAGAGGCATTGGAGTTGCAGGATGACAGCAAGGAGCTTCAAAGTGCACAAAACTGTTCAACATGCGCATCAATTAACGTGAGTTACATTTTACCGGTTTTATTGTGGTACTCACTTATTCACATTTGATTGAGGGGGATGCATTTAATTAGAAATCGATTCAAGCCATTGATTGAAGTGTATGAATTGTTAAAATGAGTGTATTTTGTTTGAAATCTAAATAAATAAATCTTCTATTTTTTTGGATCTTCTATTTCAATGCTTAGGCATGCATATGATTGTTCTTTCTGACGATTGATTGGGAATTGGATGTAGCCTAAGCATATGATTGTTCTTTCTGACGATTGATTGGGAATTGGATGTAAGCAGGTTCCTTGTGTAGACTCAGTGCTACAACTTGGTACTTCTAATGGATTACATAGAGAGCATGAGGTCAATTTTGAAAACCTAACAGTGGAAGACACTCCCACAAAGTTGAGCACTTGTGATGAAGTTTATAGAGGGCAGGAGGTCAATCTTGAAAACCTGATAGTGGAGGATACGCCCATAAAGTTGAGCATTTGTGATGAAGTATGCATCGAGCAAGAGGTCAATCCTGAAAAACCGATAGTGGAGGACATCCCCACAAAGTTGAGCATTTGTGATGAAGTACGCAGCGACCAAGAGGGCAATCTTGAAAAGCTGATAGTGGACGACTCTCCCACAAAGTTGAACATTTGTGATGTGAGATTATATATCCTTGATTTTTCTTATATATACATATCCGCATTGAATTATCATTTGACAACTTCTTTGGTAGCAGGATGATTTAAGAAAGAGAATTGTCATTTCAGAAGAGGAAAATGTTGAATTGAAGAAGAAATTAAGCAAAATAATGGAGGAAAATAGACTTCTAAAGAGGCAGATTTTGTTAAATTCACAATTTGAAGTGCAAAATGCTCAGTTGAAGAAAGAATTGGACATCTCGAGAGAAGAAAACCGAGTTTTAAGACTCTTAATAGATAATTACGTGACCCGAATGGAGAAACATATTTTGTATGCGGAAACAAATGGAACGGAATAAACATTGCCTGTACTATTTAAGGTAAAGCAATTTTATCCAGTAAATTTTCTTCCTTCCCTCTTTCTTAACTTGATAGCCTTAAGATTGTTTTGTTTCTTTCCCCAACACTTTCGATGTTGACAAGTATTAATGCATCTGTTGTAGACTTCACTCTTGAGCTGACCTTGAGGTTCGTAGCCGCTAAAATTAATGGTTCTCAATCTCAGACCTTTCTGCTGCCACCGCGTTGAACAAACTCAGTTCTTCAGCAAAGGATAGAAGTTTGCGCAGCAAAGTGTATATATTTGTTGTTCAGAAAAGAAAATAAAGTAATATAGGTGCAGCCGTGCAGGGTTGAGTTAGAAACAGAAGTTGCTCTTATGTGAAACCATGATTTCAAGGCAGGTAAATGACATTATTTATTTTCACCTTTGCTGTATATATTATGGCCGATTGCTGATGTAGTTTTGCAAACACTAGATGCAACTGGAATCCAAATGGTCAATTATAATTATCTTCTTATTTTTCATGACTGAGCCTGAGGCATAGCAGTTAGGAGTTAACCGTTATGTGACTTTGCATTGGAATCTCTTTCTTATTGAACTGTTCAAGTTTTATTGCTCTATTCATTTGGGTAATCCTACCCCAATTTATCTGACAAACACAAATAAAAATTCTATCATCCTCTCCTTTTCAACCTCATCTCCTTTCCCCTTTCCCCTTTCCCCTTTTACTTTTGAGTGTTTGAGATATTTGTAAAATAACAATTTGTGAGAGTAGATTGGCAAAATATACGGGTAAGGTGCTTTGCCAAGTTTTCGTATCTGGTTATGACAATAAGTGACCCCATTGTGATTTGGTTGCTGGAGCTACCTCATGAGTTTTTTGTCAATTTTATAATCTTACGTCGCCTGTATATGTTAGAAAAATGATACTTTTGTCCTATTTTCTTTTCACATTTCTTACACAATTTCTCTCACATATATTATTTTATTATATATTAATAATCTATTAATTACATATATTATTTATTATTAATTTATAAATTATATTTATTATTTTTATATATTATATCTATAATAAAAAATAAAATGTAAAAAAAGTGTAAGAATATATTTTTTTCTTTATGCGGAGACTTGAAAGTTGAAACCCAACTTTTCCCGAAGTACTTATTGGTTTAGGGAACATGGGAGTAGTCAAAATGACATGTGAGGTACAAGTAAGTTAAACATCTGAAATAAAGTTCTAAAACAATCACCAACACAAACTGCATATCATTAAGAAACAACAGCTGCTTTTACATCCATTCTCTTCAGTACACTGTCTCCTATTGCCTAGACCAAACAAGTTGACAAAAGCAGCACGAGAATTACTACTATCCAGAGACGTACAAAGAAGACTAGTAAATGCTTCAAAGAAGCAATTTCTAGTCACTCCCATGTGGCTCATATGACCACTTATTTACACACTAGCTACTACATCCCTCCAGTTACTGCTCCATCAACCTTACCGCACTCTGCATAAAAAAAACAAAGCACATCAGAGATAACCAAAATAAAGGAAGGGATAGCTTCTGCTTTTTGTTTTTGGATTACAAAGTAGCATCATGCACTTGGAAATTTGAGAAACGAAAAATGATGGGGATAAAAGCTTTTGATACTTAAGATCAGAAGTAATCGTTAGACTCATAAGTCATTGACAAAAAGGGATAGCTTTTCGTAGTTGGTAGTTAGCATGTAGTTCAATATTCCAGCTCACTTAACTGTTGCATTATGCCAGATTCTAAAACTATCAGAACCTCACCAGAGATATAGAAGTTAGCAGTAGCAACATCATATATAGTTAGACATCAGTTCAGTACATTAGGCAAACATTATTCTCTCATGAATTAGATTTGAAAACTGCCATTTGTTTTTTGCAAGCACACCCACAAACTAACTCGGATCATGGGTTGGACATATGCTTGACTTTTGCCAAATTTTAAATAGCCTGAGTTCAAAATCTGATAAATTCTATGTAAAATAAAGTGGCCGATGATGAGGTCTTACACCAACAGATAGTAAAGAGAGTTGAAAATACCTGGAACAGTCAGTAGAGGGGCTGATCTGGTAAGGAATATTAAGCCCACATTTCTTAGGAAGGCCAGCAGCGTTGTTAACGTTGTTATTATTGTAAGCTCCATTAACAGCGTTCTTGATGCAGGTGCAAACGGCCTGACGGTCTGGCGTGGTCTGAGCCTGGGCATAGAGGGCCCTGATCCCATTGCAGCACTGTGCTGGCACCGTCGGCCCACCAGTGGTTACGTAGGGAATGCATGGGCTCAGAAAGTTCACCACCTGACCACATGTCACCGCCGCTTTGGCCTTTGGAGAACCAGCAAGTGCCAGGCACACAATTACTAAGCAAAGCAACTTAACCACGAGCGAGTTGGCCATGAGTGATCCTCTTGTGCAAGATGGTAGAGCTTTGAGTTGGGACACTTTATGTTGGTTGAGGTTTCGGGGTCTGGTATTTATAGAGGGAGAGAAAAGATACACTATTATTTATACAAAAATCATTTACAACCTGTGCACAACTATCGATCTGGCTATAAAATTCATAATTTAAATGGTCCTATTTAAACTTTTTCTTGTTAAACTTAATACAATCACCTCAATAGTTAATAATATAATATGAATAAAATTTGTATATGTTAGGTGGTTGCTCCAGCCCTATTTTTTGGATTGTAAGACTACAGTTTTTTATTTTTTATATTTTTGTGAATTTTTTTAAAATTTTTTATTTAAGAAAAATATAAGTATAAAAATGCCTGTTGAATCAACCATGCTTAAAGTGAAAAAATTTTTTAAAAATATATAACATAAGAACTATCAAATATATTTTTTATACTTTTACGAGTAAGATACTTTTTTTTTAAATATGCCTCATGTGGTGGTTTTTATTAAAAAAAAATATTACGTGGTTCACATTCAAGAAAATGAGTAACTTACTCGTAAGAATATTAAATATATTTTTAGAAACACTTCATTAATTCTAAACAAAAAATAAAAAAATAAGTAAGAGTAAATTTAGGGGCTGTTTGAAACGGTTTTTGTTTTATTGTTTTTAAAAATAGTTTTTGAAAATAATTCTAAAAAATAGTTTTATAAAACAAAAAAATAAAAAAACTTGTTTGGGTAAAAAAAAATTTAGTTGTTTTTTGTGTTTTTTCAGAAAACAGCTGAAGAAAACAAGCCAAAACACAAAAAAATTGTTTTTATTTTTTTATTTTTTAGTTACTGTTTTCGAAAAACAGTTTTTAAAAACAACTGATGAAAACAGTAATACAAACAAATTTTTTTATTTTCACAGAACAAAAAAATAATTTTTAAAAACTAAAGCAAACAGGCCTTAGCTTCCCCCTTTAACAAGAAGTCATACTTTTAGTTGTTAAACTTCCACTATTGCACTTAGTCTCGAGTATTGAAAACTCAGTTGCATGTAATTCTCCTTATCTTTTCACATTTTGGCTTCAAATTAAAGTTGATGATAAAGTTAACGTGTAATGAGTTTCAAATATTTAAGGCCTAACTTATACACTAATAAAAGTCTAATGCCTAATGTTAAGTTTACTCGTAAGTTTGGGGATAAAAACGGTTTGTTTAGAACTATTTTTGTTTTATTATTATTTTAAATAAATTTTAAAAATAATTATAAAAAATAATTTTGTAGAAAAAAATAAAAAATTTGTTTAAATAAAAATATTTTTTATTAATTATTTTTCTTATATTTTTAAAAATAAAAGATAAAAATAAGTTAAAATATAAAAAAAATTATTTTTTATTTTTTATTTTTAAAAATAATTTTTAAAAAATAATTATCTAAATAAAATTTTTTATCCCCATAAAATAAAATAAAAATTAAAAGATAAGGGATATGAATATATGATATAAGGGTAAGGGTTGAAGCAGAAGATCACGTGGCAAAGCACGTGCATGTGATTCATTGGTGGTTGGGTTTATTCAGTGCCATAATGAGTTGTAGTTGGGCGAATTAAATGCCACTATCTAAGGCAACGGGTCACACTATCCTGCAGTGATTCTACTGAAGCATACGGAACTGGAAATCACTGCTATTTTCTGAGTAGGGAGTAATGGTAGCAAGGACGTATTTGCATCTCGTGTAATTAAAATTTTAACTGTACGGTTTCAGTTGAAGTATCTTGGCCGTTCAAAATTAATTGAACGGCCAAGATCGATTCAAAACTTTTTTAAAAAAAATTTATTTTAAAAAATATGCAACAAAAAAAATTTTAAAAAAAAGTTAATTTGAATCTTGGCCGTCCAATCTAATTTTGGACGGCCTGGATTCAAATGCATCCCGTGCAATCAAGGGTGACTGCACGGGATACGAATCACCCAATTTCCAAAAGGAACGGGAGTTTTCTAGACTTTCAAAGAAGTAAAGAACCGAACCATTAAATCGGCAAAACGATCAAATCTCATCGGTTTAGTGGGAATTAAGGGTTGATTAAGGCAAAACGGTTGAAGCTTATGAGACAAAGTATTTAAACAAGTTTTATGATATTTGTAAATATTAATATGCTATTTAATTTATAGTAATATTAAGTATTAGAGGAGAATATTTAAATTGACCTAATAAATAATAATAATAATATTAAATAAATAGGATGCCCATACAACTCCTAAGAGAAGGTTGAGAAATAAATAGCATGAAGAAGCGACAATTTTATTCAAATTTTATATTTGTACGCCCAAAACATTGAATATTTCTGGTTGCGCTTCCCGAGTCCTTACGGTCCTGTTCCTTTCTATTTTTGTGAAATTTTCGGTGTTCATTTTTTCATCTATATTTTTTATTAAAATAAAATAAAAAATATTTTCATTATAAGAAAAAGAAATATTATTTTACTTCTTTTTTTTGATGATAGTCTCTTGTGACATTATTTATCTAATTAAAATTATTTTACTTTTTATTATATATTCTTAACTAAATATTTTTTTAATATAATTATATTATTTCTTAATTTATTTACTTTTGATCATGATTTTTTACAACATTTTTAATTTTAGTCATATATATATATTTATTTTATTATTTTAAAATTTTAGCTCACTAAAAATTATTAATTTTAAATTTTTTATGCATATTTTTATTAATAATTTTATTAATAAAAAATTATTTTATAATTTTATAATTAAACATTTATTTTTATTTAAAATTTTTTTATTCACTATATTTAAATATAAAATAATTTTTCATCGTACCAAAATATATATTTTTTTAAGGACCAACTTCTACATTTTATATCTGGCCCAACATCCAGTTCTTCAACTACCAATTGGACTTTTGGGATAGTGTAAGGCTTTCTTTTTTTTATGAAGAAATTGTTAAGAATTTTATTTATTAAAGATATATATAATTTATTAATCATAAATATTTTAAAAATGAGTCTAAGTAAATTTTACATCTAAAATATTTATGTGTATTTAACTATTTATACTAATATATATCTGTTTGGAGGTCATGAATTAGCGTGTTAGACTATGAAATTAAATTTAACACTATTATTCTTGTATTGTCATTTTAATTTTTTCTAAAGTATAGTGGATAGTTAACTAATATTATTCTTATATTACACTTGTAATTTTTTTTAATAGATATTGTATGGTTTAAAATTTTAAAACTAGATTGACATATACTACTTATCAAAACACAAGTATTTATAATTGATCTAATTTATTAAAATATTCTTATTATGTTACAATACCATTTCCATACACTTCTCATATTGTAATTTTCTATTTTTCCCTCCCATCATCTTTTTTGTTTTGTTTTTCTTTACTTTTTTATTTTATATTAGTTTGACTATTTTCTATATTTGATAACTTTTTGGACATTTTTTAAAACATTTTTAGAATTTTTTACTTTTTCTTTTAGCAGTAGAAAATTTTAATGTTATTGTTCTAAAAGTATTGTTTAAATGAGAAGTAAAAATTTCAAAAAAAATTACCAGACAGAAAATATCTCAAATAATATAAAATAAAAAATTCAAGAAAAATTAAAAATAGTGTTGAGAGGTAAAACTAAAAAATTGTTGTATGAGAAATATAAAAAAAAGTATAACTTAGCAAGAACTTTATTAAAAATATGTTAACTAAATATACTCAAGAATTTCTCTTTTTTATAAATAAGGATGGAGTGCGGATGAGGGACCTAGATCACAGCCTTTTCGGAGTTGAGACTTTTTTTCTTTTTTGAAGATTTGGACTGTCCAAATATTTTGGACAGTCTAGATCTAATATTAATTTTTTTGATATAACAACAAAAATTCTCCTCTTAGTAGGAAAAGATGCCCAGCGCAAAGGCTGGGATCCGGACGCTGGATGAGCCACCCTTGGAGCTACCAAATCTCTCTTTCTACATATATATTATTGTCTTGATATACATTAAATATTAGTTTATGTTTAATAATTATTAATAAAGTAGACAAATTGTATTGAAATATAATATTAAAAAAATAGAAGGACAATATAAGAATAAAGATTAGGGGGGGACTAAGCTTCAGTCTCCCCCAAATTTATTTTTTATTTTTGTTTAATTTATTTTTTTAAATTTTTTTATTAATTTATTTTTTGTTTATATTATTTATTAATTTTTTGTTTATAGTAATTTTTTTGAAATTTTTTGAAGTGATTTTATATTTTTTTTGAATTTTTTTTATTTCTTTTAAATATTTATTTTTTTTAAATGTATGATTTTTTTTAAAAAAATTTTAAAAATTTTTTTGATTGTTTTTATTATTTTTTTAATTTTTTTAAAAATTTATCATTAGTTTCTTATTATAAACAAATTTTAAAATTTTAAAAAACTAATAAAATTTATTTTTAAAAAATTTTATAATTACTTTACAGTCACATTTGTGACTGTAGAGTAGTAAGACCCTAAAGATTATTATATTAATAAAAATAGTATTAATAAAATAGAAAGAAAATTACGAAATATAAATTTAGTATATTGGTATACACCCCAAAATCACATATATTGATAAGTCAATTATTTTAATAAAATTTACATTTATAAATATATATATATATCTTAATTTTCAAGTTTTTATTAATTTCAAACATGTAAACATTTAGAAAATTGAAAAAAATCACCAACTTAAGACACCTAAAAAAAATCACACTTATTCCATCACATTAATAATAAAATTGTTCATTCTTAATTACAAGTTGAAACAATTAGGAAGAAACAAGAAGAAGCATAGAACTAGGCAACATCCGGGATACATAATGATGTAGCATATACAACAACACAAAAGTGCTAAAACATCTTTATTTTCTTAGCTACTGTCATATTAATATAATATCCTCGTTATCAATTTTTGAATTATAATTACAACTATACAAATATGCTAAACTTTTATAATAAATATGCCATCATATGGCTGCCTTAGCACACTTTAGCCCTTTAAGAGCTCTAGTTGGGCTAGACTAGCCTATAAAAAAGTAAAAAAAAAAAAAAACATTTTAAATAAAATTAATTTTTGTTTTCAACAATATTAATTTTAACATTAGATTATAATGGAAATGAATTATGTACAGTTGCGGTTAAGCAGATCGTAGCCGTCTAACTTGTACTAGAGAGTCATGATCTCTCTTTTTTTAAAAAAAAAAAATTTCAAAATTTGTGTTAAAAAAACTTACAATTGAATCATAGACGGTTATAATTTGACTAAAGCCCAATGCATTTACATGTCTTATAACTGTATAAGATCCGAATCTAATTATCATGATAAAAAAAATTTAATTGTAATTGATTAAATTATTTTGGCATTAAAATAGAAAATCAAAATCTCTTAATACTATATTTGTTGGATTATATTAAACTAAGTAGGTAAATGAAAGTGATGAGAATACAAGTGAAGAAAAATAATGGGGTGAAATAGTATACAATCCAATTAAATCATTTAAGTTTAAAGAAAGTGATTTATGTGAAATTGTCCATGCAATTACTTATGTAACCTATATTTTTGGATGATGTCTGAAATAAAGAAAGTGAAGGTTTCAGGTATATATAATGTTTGAGTGGGTAAGGTACAAGTTTACTATAAAATCAAGTATTAAGCCATTATGGAACCCTCTTGGCTCCATATATAATAATATATGCAATGTTCTTACAGTAGTAGAAATAAGTTGCAGATGGGTTTGGGTGGGCCTTGAAGCAGGCCTATTCAGAGCGTCTGGCTTGCCCTTGAATTTGAATATTTTTTTAATTTTATTTTAAATAATATATAAATGTATTATAATATTAAAATATTATTTTTAAAAAAAATAGATAAAGATTATCTAAAAAATCAAATGAATATAATATCTAAAATATATTCAAATATCATTATTAAATATAATGTTTAATAAATATTTTAATTTATAATATTGAGTTAGGATAATTTTATAATAATAATAATAATAATATTATTATTATTATTATTATTATTTAATTTGTACTAATTATTTATTATGAATAATTTATTTTTATTAATATATAATTATTTTAATTAATTTAAAATATATTTTAATTAATTTTTATAATTAATTTTATTAATTTTTTCAATTAAATTCATTTGAGTCTATTTAAACCTTAAAGTTTTGAAAAGCCAGGTTAAAGCCTTTAAAATGAAGCCCAATAAAGAAGGAAGAGTCGTTTTTCCCTTATTGTCATTTGCTCTCTTGATTGGCTAATTACTTCCCATCCAAACTTAAAATATTTCTTTTAAGTTCACACGTTGCTTGGTTTATGAATAAAAAAATGCCTGATATAGTATTGTATCTTTGATATGTATAGGATTATCTCATGATATTAGGCTTGATAGTGAATCTTGGTCCTAACCTATCACATGTGTGTGCTAATTACCCTGTCATGTCTAGTCTCATGGGAGTTAGATATAATTATATTAGTATTGTAATTATTTATTTATTTTTATATAATTATAATATAATTATTTTATTTATATATAAATAAAATTTAATTAGATTTATATATAAATAAAATAAAATTATTTATTGTAATCGTTCAAAAAAATAAATAAACATAATTTTATTAACATGATTAATTATATTATTTTATTAATATAACAAACAATCTTCTACGTACAAGGCATACAAGTTCAAGGTTAATCATTGTGACACCCACGACAGCTTTGTTCTCTGTTAGGGTAAATATCAACTTTTATGGATCCTGCTTCAGCACAATTTTGTAGCAATTCTATTTATTTTGTTATTTTTATTAATTTTTAATAAATTTAATTTATTATATGTCTCTATTTCATTTCTTTTTTACCAGAATATTAGTTTTTACAACGGAGTACAAAGTAGGAATAAGTCTAATCAGTCGTGTCCGAGGAAGCCCACTTTACTGGTTTGTAATGGACTAATGGGCCTACAAGGACCAGATCACCAGACTAAATTATTCTTCCTAATTAGTTAATTTCGTATATAAATATTATACAGCAATGCTTCGTTATAGTCTTATTCCTAGTTAATTCACATGTAAATATTATAAAGAGTAATTTATTATTATGGTCCTTGTAAAGACTGCAATTATTTTCGTTGTCTTAGAAGGTTATCTATTGCAGTCCCTGGTGGGGCATTAGGCCTATCTGGTGGGCCAACAAGTTCAGAAGGGTATCTATTGCAGTCCATGGTGGGGCACTAATCTTGGCCCAGTACTGAGCTAGCCATAATCATATGGTTCAGAACTAATACGTATTTGTATCGTTTGGTTTGTCAAAGGATCTGGTATCCTCTTATCTTTCATTTTAGAGAAAATATACATTGACAAGTGACAATGTTTCAATTAATAGATTTATTTATATTTATTATATATTACTTTATGAATATTATATTGTGCAAGTAAAAGGATATAAATCCAAAACAAATAAATTTAAAATTTAGATCATTTGTATAAAACCCACCTCATCCAATTGTTGTATTTTTTTAAGGAATTCCTAGTCTACTCAGAAACATGAGATGTTCCATCGCCCAAGAGAGTGAGCGCTACAATGTAGCTGGTGGGATCCTCACCTTCTGTTAGGTGAGAGAGCATCCCATGCTCTCAGTATTGACAACCTGCACAATAGCTTGGCTCTACAATAGGATGTGGGGACCATGACCATCAGAGGAGAAATAAGGAATACTACATTGCTCCTGAGTATTGATACTCAGGAGCATTGTTTTTTATTTTTAACATTATAAAATTTAATTTTTTAATTTTTTTATAATTTTTATTTTAAAAAATAAGTATAACCAATTTAAAAAAAATATAAAAAAATCAAAAAAATCAAAAATTGTTTTTTAAGTATTATGTTATGAAATTTTAAAAAAAAATTTACTTGTTTTTTATTTTTTTCAAATTTTTTAAAGATTTCTCTAACTTATCTTTTAAAATAAAAATTATAAAAAAATTATAAATTATAAAAATAAAAAGTTTAAAAATAAAAAACCTACCCCTGAGTATTGTTACTCGGGGTAGGTTAGAAACCCCCGGCTGGCAATCAAAGGAGAGATAAGGAAGTGCCCATGTGGCAGTCCAAGGAGATGTAACTCGAGAAAGATGTAACCAACCGAAACTACATGCATAATAACTAACTACTGCAATACGAAGTTTTAGCCCAAGTCACAATTATTGTTGGAAACACTTGATTTTGTATAAATTTAAAATTTTAAAAAAATAATTAAAAATACACAAAAAAAAATTAGGGAAAGTGATAATAATGTCTGAGAAAGCATAAAATGCAAGAAAGAATAAACAAATATACAAAGACCAAAAAGATAATATATAATTAAAAAAAGAGAAAACAAATAAAAAAAATATGAAACTTTATCTTCAATAAAAGGAAAATAAAAAATAAAATGGGAAATGGAAAATAAAAAGAAAATACATTTTTTCTCCAATTTCTGTTTTTAATTTTAAACCAATCAGCCCACTTTTTCTTTTATCCAAGACCACTTACTATGTTAACCCCTTTTCCTCTTCAACAAAAATGCCCAATCCTCCCGCCAGCCCATCCCCTTTCTATTGGTCGATTTGTATGCTTGACTTTCAGTTGTTTTTATATACGATTAGTCGATTATATAAAGCCGTAAGGTAAATAGGAGGAAAAAGAAAAAGAAAGCAGGTGTAATAGAAAGAATCAAGGAGAAACTAAAAGTAGCATGGAATTACTATATATATATTTGTGTGTAATTCATACAAGAACCAACAACAATAGTGACACATAATTATGGCATGCAACTACACAAAAGCTATATTGTTGAACTAGTGGAGGCGCTAGCTAAAACAAGAGCAGCCACGGTATCCACCTCCTTTATTTCATCGCTACTGTCATAGTATCCTCACTTCACCACCACATCCTCTACCTTCACTTGATGCTGCAATTACCAAACCAACAAGTATATTTTAGTCACTAACTTTTCAATCAAGATGTCAATATAAAGATAAGGGTGTATCAAATAGCTCCAAAGTTTGAAACCCGCCCAAGATCAGTCTATTGTTTAGCTGATCAAGTGAAGTTAAGAAATTGAAATGGGTAATATATGTGTGTGTATATATAGTTATATATACCTGGCGCAGTTGGTGGAGGTGCTGATCTTGTAAGGGATTCTGACGCCGCATTTGGATGGAAGACTGGCAGCGTTGGCGTTCTGGAGTCCAGGGATGCGCCCAGCAGCACCCTTGAGGCAGTTGCACACTGCCTGGCGATCGGCAGTGGTCCTGGCCGAAGCCAAGAGGCCCCTCACGCCGGAGCAGCATGGTGGTGGAGGAGCTCCACCCCTCTGCAGGTAACCAAGGCACGGTGCTACGCTGCTCGTCACCTGCCCACAAGTGATGGCCTGAGCGATGGGTGCACCCACCACAGCCAGGCACATCACAACCACCACTGCTAACTTGAGACTACCCATTCTCTCAAAACCCAAGTGACCGCTGTATTCTGCTTAGCCTTTGATTTGGGAATTGCTTATTTGGTGAGTGGAAAGTGGTTTGGGGGTGTGTGCTTATATAGTGGAAGACAAGTGAGGGAGTAGGAGAGGTGAAACATGAAACAGTTATAAAGGTTGCAGAGGCAGCCATGGGTTGTTGGTCGTTGGGTACTGCTATTCAATGCTCTATTTGATAACCTGCTCAATCCTTTCAACACCTGCCTCAATATCAGACGTCCGATTTGGGAAGTTCGAATGCTCTAGATCGAAACACATGATTAAGACCCATGTGGTACTAAAAATAAAACCTATACGTGGGGTATGATTCGTATGAACACAAAAGCAAATTAAATATAGACTGGTACTAGGTATACATACTATAGTTTGCAGTGTCAAATAATTAACAAAACTAGGTTTTTTTGTTTCTTCGGTAGATAGAGGCTGAAGGAATGGGCTTCCAACTTCCAGTCCTAACTTTAACACGGTGTTTGATATATCCGTTGTTATTTTAGTTTTGATATCTTAAATTATATTAAGTCTTTAAGATATTTGTGTTTAATATGTTATTATTTAAAATATTAGTATAATTTAAAATATTAAGATATGATGAAATGACACAATTTAGATAATATTTTATATTACTTAAAAATTATAGAGAATCTCACATTATATTATTTTTAATTTTTAAAATTTTAAAAAAATTTTATTTTTAATGATTTTTAATTCTTATACAAAACACGAGAATATTAAATATCATAATATCTTATACTACAATATGTAACATTATAATGTACCAAACGTCACCTAAGATTATCTTGCTAGCATTTAGTATTAGATACCATGATAACATGGACACATAGACCTCATGGTAAAACAGGTTAATATAGACACAAATGTAACAATTTTAAATTCATTAAAAGTTTATTATGAGGAGGTTAGTAAGGTTTTGAAGTTGGTGTACCATAATTTAATTATGCACATTTCAACTAATTTATCTTTCTAATTTAATCAAAGATGAATCATCACATTTACTAGTAGACCAACTAGGGACGTGTTCTCATATATGTATGTATAAATCAGATAATTGTTTTCTCTAAAATTCTCATACTATCCTGTCTATTTTTAAGTGTATACTATTTGGCTCCCTTACCATTTTTTCTGGTTTCATCCCTGAAACCAACCATTTAGGTTACTACCAACACAAATTTTGATTACCGGTGATTGTTCCCACCACAATAGAGGTTAATTAATTAAGGTTGCAAAGTTGGATAGGATTTAAAAACCAAATTCTTAAACACGTCAAAAGAAACTAAGAACTTGGTACTTTATAAAAAGTAATGCTATTTATGGACAAATTTTATTTATAAAATATGCATAAATTTTGAAATGTTTGCATTTGAGTTCACTAAACAAAGTATAAGTAGGATCACTTAAATTTATATACAATCACCTTAATAGTTTGTAATATAAGATTTGTATAAATAATATTAGTGTGAGCCAAATTCTAATTCTAAACATCACTCCAAATAATGTGTTTATATTTAGAAATAATATTTCTATTAATTCCAAAAATATCGTATTCAGAATGTCATATTCTGAAAGTAAGGGTAATTAAAGGAAATGGTAGATTGATATGTACGGTTCTCTTGTAGTCATTTGCTATCCTCTCAACTAATTAATCGATAGCCACATATCTGTGCTTTTACGAGAGGGACGCATGCTTGCCATTTTCTCAACTAATTGTTCATAAATTATGTCATTATCCTGATTAGTGACAAGTGTCTAAATAATTTTATCTTTTCAATATCTACTGAATATTAGACAACATGACAACATTTCTCAAATTTTTCATTTTTTCTCATTCGTGAGGTTAAGAAGGCAAAATTACTTAGTTATGTATAAATTTTTTTGTGTTCATGTATATTTTTTATTTGTTTACATAAGCAATTATGGTTAAAAAATGAATAAAAATTTAACTGATGAACAAAAACTATAACTTTGATGAAACGAATGAGGTCATATTATTCCTGAAAAAATTAGGAAACTAAAACTGCAACTTTGACAAACAAAAAGAACCAAAAATATAATTAACTTAAAATAAAATTACATACAACACCATTATTGAATATAATGTTACTGGAGATACCAAAAAGTGAATTACCCATTTAATTTCATTTTTATTTCATATAAAATTTTGATAAATTTTAACATTGTTTTCTTTAAAAGATGACAAAAGTGAAGTTTACAATTTTCAATTCATAATCAATTTTAATTTTTATGTAAATAATTTTTTTAGTTTATTTGACTAAATTTAAATACAAGCTTTATATGTGGAGAATTGTTTTTATAAGAATGTCTTCACGTTTGTTCTTTACAAGCTTTATATGGATTGACCACCAACAGATTGCAAGACCCGTACGGTAATACGAATTCTCCCCAACCCAAACCAAACAGAATTGTGGGCCCCACACCTCTTCTTGGCCTGAAATTTGGCCCAATGGGTTGGATTTTATTAGTATCCAACGCTTATTCAGGCCCAACCAACCTAAGCTTATCGATGAGCGAATAAAAATCCATACGTGATTTGTGCAAATGACAAATGAAATTAGATTAAGTTTTAATTAGATAAAAAGAAAGGCAACGGAAAACCTTAAAAGTGGGATTGGATAGATGATAATGGATGAAATAAAAAAAAAATAATGAAAATGGGAGACATTATCACATATTAGAATCTTGACTTTATCAAATATGTAAAAATTAATTTGAACGCCGATAGCAATATATATATATATATATATAAAAATTATGAGCCTCAAAAAATAGGCAAGGGTGTGGCAAAGATAATGTTAGTTTTAGTACAGTACATTTTGGATATATTATTAAAAAAATCACCAAACTTTGATCCTCAATAATTTAATATTTATTATTAAGATGTTGAGAGTTTTATTTTTTTTTTCTCGAAAGTCAACTTAAAAAATGCTCATTTGTACCATTTACTCATATAGTTATATGTCATTTCTTAAGCTGAATTAATCGAAGCTCCATTAAGCCATGCAGACTCGTATTGAATAAAGTAATTTTGTGATATTTTTAAACAAATATTCTTACTTAACTGTATAGCTAACTTAATATTTAATTTTATATTTATTTAAAAAAAAACTTTCAATAAATTTGTGGCTCAATGATATTAAAATTTTTTTCAAAACTGAAGATTACGAATTTAAATTTAATTAAAGAAAAAAAATGACTTCAAGTACTCCAATGGAATTTCGAGTTTTGAACATTTCTAATTGAAGTGAATTCAACTTTACTTAAATAACATCAACAATGTATGATGGTGATGAGGGAGAAGATAATGGACGGTGCCTTTTATATATATATATATATATGCTATTTGCTCTAAACTAAATGACACCATTTTTTGGCCATTAATTTAGGAATTTTTTTTGGTCAACATAAAGAGTATTTTTTTAATTTATCTGCAAATTTTTTTTTTTTCAAAAGTTTGATTGGTGAACTCATTATTTATACATTTGTATAAATCAAGACATACATTTGTATAACAGAGTTAGATAAGTCATTTGGTCAAGTTAAACCAATTAAAATCTTACAGCCAGGTTGTGTTTAGCACAAACTAATTAATCAATTTAAAAGTGCGTTTTATAATAAAATATTAATATACTAATTAATTATTCTATAATGTTAGATGCATTTTAAAATGGTATCTTATAAAATTCATATTTTAGTGTTTCATATCATTTTAAAATGTTGCTTCTAAAATGATTAGACATAATTAAATTTAGTACCTCTGGAAATCATCAAAAGAAATTAGGTCTAAAATGATATTATAAGAGAATATTAAATTTCATTACACATCATTATGAAATTTAGTAGCTTTGAATGATCCTTAAATGAAATTAGGTCATATTATTATGTGCATCAACAATAAAATGAGTAATATTACTTAGACAACATTTATTAATAAATTGTATACATACTGTTGAATATGTTAGTTTGGCACTTTGGCCGACTACACCTCAAACGTTAAAACCTCAAACTTTTCTATTTCTGAGAGATAGAAAAAGGTCACCTCTTCCCAAGAACGTCTCTTCTATATATAGCTTCTCTCTTTCTCTAATCCCCATCCTCAACTGAAAGCAGCCCTTATACCCCACTTCTCTGAAACACACAGACACTTCAACCCCATAAAGCAATGCAAATTCTATGGTTCTTGCTCTTCCTCCTAATTTTGATTGCTAATGGCACATATAGCAACTATGGCAACCAAAATGGGGGCTGGCAGACTGCACATGCCACATTCTATGGCGGCACTGATGCTTCTGGCACAATGGGTAAGCCCACATTCTATCACTTCATTCTTGCTCTCACTTTTCAAGCTCTTACACCTGATTCTAGTAAGAGGCGGGGATTGAAGAATTTCTCTCTCATGAAAATGGGAGTGATTGTTTAAAATTTAAGGAAGGGGAGAGATTTTAAATTCCTCCTGTGGAGATTTTGCTACATTAAACTTATTAAAATATCCTTAATTTATTAATATATTTATGTCTATATTAATAATTGTACATTTATAATTTATACTAATAAACTTACATATATGTTTGTTTTTAAGAATTACAATTAAATTAAAGATTATATTATTTAGATTTCTTTTACTTATTTTTTATAAAAGTTTAAAAGTTTATAAATAGAAGATTTCTGCGTGTTCCCTTATCTCTGCCGAAAAAGGAGATTGGCCCATGATCAAGTCCAAGTCTACATGCACAAATACTAGTAAGATTAGATTTATTTAACTCTTGAATATGAATGGTTGCATGCAGGGGGAGTATGTGGGTATGGCAACTTGATTAGCCAGGGGTATGGAACAAACACAGCAGCGTTAAGCAGTACCCTTTTTAACAATGGCCTGAGCTGCGGAGCTTGTTACCAGCTGCGTTGCTATAATGACCCTCAATGGTGCATCCCTGGCTCCATCGCCTGCCACCAATTTCTGTCCCCCTAATCAAGTTCTCCCTAATAACAATGGTCGCTGGTGCAATCCCCCTATTCAACATTTTGATTTAGCAGAACCTGCTTTCATCCAGATTGCTCAGTATCGAGCCGGAATCATTCCTGTGCTCGAGAAGGTAAACAAGTTAACCATGCATAGATGAAAACAATTATCTCAGACCGGGCTGACCCTGTAGACTAAGCCCATTCTAAACTTGTAATGTGCTGGTGTTGGACTGCGCAGGGTGCCATGTATGAAGAGAGGAGGCATAAGGTTCACTATTACTGGACATTCCTACTTCAATATGGTGCTGATAACAAATGTGGGAGGAGCAGGAGACGTTAAAGCAGTGTCAATTAAGGGTTCAAGAAGTGGATGGCAACCCATGTCAAGGAATTGGGGGCCAGAATTGGCAGAGTAACTCATACCTCAACGGCCAGAGCCTATCCTTCAGAGTCTCTGCCAGTGATGGCCGAACGGTTACCAGTTATGCGGTGGTACCCGCAGGTTGGCAATTTGGACAGACATTTGAAGGTGCTCAGTTTTGGAAAGTTGTCTCTTCATTCTAAAACTGTTGAGTCCTAAAATTTGATGTTTTTAAGGAAAGAATGTCAATGCAATTCAATTTTCCAAATGGCACCTTTAGCTATCATTCACAGGTAACATTGGGAAAGAGAATTCTGCTATGCATAAAAATATTCAAATAACAAAGTCTAAAACTTCGATCAGATACAAACAACTCTTTAATGAATTGCTACATCGTAATTGTAATCAATAAGATTTTTAAAAACAAAGAACTTGTCTAAGCCAATGTGCTCCTTTACAACATGATCAACTAGAGAATGTGAACAGTCATATTTTTTCCTAACTCTTTCAAAATGTCTATCAACATCATTCTATTCTTCTGTGGAAATTGGAACATGTTTAATCCTTCTAATTGACACCTTAGATGATTACTTGTAATTGTATATGCATCAAAATTATATACCGTGGCATCGCAACTCTTTCATCTACAACAAAAGAAGGAATTCTTAAAAGAGCTACCAGTCACTGTTAGTTCTTTGTCCTCTTTGAAGAAAACAGATGCCGAAGAAAACCAAATTTTCCTTTCTTTTGGGAAGAAGACTCGGTTATGGCAACATTACTAGTTGCCCCCTCAGGTTCATTGTTGTCAGGTTCAGGCAAAGAAGGGGAGGGTACTGGGAGTGTAGAGAGAACTGAATCGAGCACGTGGATGATGAAACTAAAGTTTGGTCTCAAATTCGGATCTTCAACCCAGCATGACTGTATGATAAATAAAAGATCAGGGGCTATATCCTCCGGAAGACTAGGCCTCTGTTGCTGCATTCTCAAAAAAGCAGAGAAATTGATCTATCACAACTGTTAACAGAATCACAGGAGAGAAATTAATATCAGCATTTCTAAATTAACATCAAATTTGCCCCTTACCTTAAAACCAGCAGCGTAAGCAGCCTGTAAATTGGACATCCCTTGAAAGGGCATTCGGTTTGTTAGTAGCTCTGAAAGAACAATTCCAAAGCTGTAGACATCAACCTTATTGTTGTAGTGCCTTTTCTCTCCCTTTCCCAATGTCACGGTACTGTACAATTGCAAAAGCATGTGCTGTCATAAAAAATCTATTTTGAGAAAAGAAAACCAACATGGCAAGGAAGCAAATCCAAAATATATATATTGTAGGAGGTAGAATTTAAAAAGTCATTCAACAGATAATTTCAGTTCAAAGTGATCAGTGCCCAAAAAGGCCTAAACATGTATACTGGCACAAATTGCAGGAGAAATATATGAGAACTTGATAAATGGCTTTTATTTGGTCAGTGAAATGATTAAATTGCTTGAAATATCAGAGTACTAGGTCCATCAATTGGAAGAAATTTAAAGAAATGGAATGTTAATGAAAAACCTATCACCATCTAGTTTGTGTACTAGGTCTCTCCAACCTAATGATTTCAAGTGAGTCTACCAGGGTACCACTCATCCGTCTACATTACATGAGTACAATTAACTGTTGTTTTAACTGAATAGTAATGATCAATTACGTTGATAAGAACAAACACAGGATTTATTGAGCCTTTGTGGTGCACAGTTTAAAAGTTGTCAACATACCTCAGGTGCCATCCAACGACATATTCCAGTTTCTGCAGTCATCATTTCAGTCACAGTTTCTTCTCTTGCATGACCAAAATCTGCAAGTTTAACAGACTTCTGATTTGCCGTAAGCAACAAATTGTCTGCATAGCAAAAGTTTCAAAAATTAGTTAAAGGAAGAAAGTCAAACTTGTTAATACTAGAAATTATCAGTGTAGTCCTAATCCTAAATTTCAATCTATAACATTCACGTTAAAAACTACCCTGATTAGCTATCACGCCTAGAGCAAAAGGACCAATCCAGGAATATAAGGACTGTACTTTTAACAAAAAGTTAGCAGTATTCCAACCTCTTTGCTTTCCTCTTTGATGATGTGCAGAGATAGCAAAGATGAATTTAACAGAAGTCATGGTCATGAAGAAGAAAAGTTGGTAAGTCATAATAAAACCAAGAACAGACAGAAAGAAAAGCATCATTACAGAACAGCGGCGGCAAAAAGATTAATTATCCAGCTTACAGTGAGCACTGGAATGAATAACAAATTTCCATTACCTAAAGCACATTCTAAAATCTAAATAAGATATGAAATTTATTTTTTGACAAACAATAACTACAGTTCAGAGGTGCCTAGAATAACAAATCCAAAAAATCCATGATCATATAGATAGATGTATAAAGAAGATCAATGCTTAAGCAAGAAAACAAAGACCTCCAGGCTCCAGGACAAAATTCAAAATGCTCTCCACTAGCTATCGATTAATATTGAACGGAAAAACCACCTAATAGCACCAACTATAACCTAAGGCCCCTAAAAACATGGAATCCATAATAAAACAACTAACTTTAACGTACAATTTATCCCTCACACATAATGCAGGATATACACATAAAAGGTACCAGGTTTCAGATCTCTATGTATGATCCTATTGGCATGTAGACATTCCATGACTCGAGCAATGTCAAGGGCAAAGTTTATAGCAGCATGAAGGTCTAATAGCTGTGGACGTAAATTGATCAAATATTTTCTGAGTGACATTCCTGGTAATAGCTCTGTAACAATCACCATCAGAGGATCCTTACAAGCTCCGATAAACTGCAAGAGACCAACAAGTGCATTAATAGTCCCATATAAGCATGAAGAACAAGGACTATAGTATATATATTTCACATACACTCACCTTAACAAGATTCTCATGATGGACACGAGACATCATGTTAACTTCCCAAGCAAAACGATTTTCAAGGGCTGCTCTTTCTTCTGAACTGCTCCCACGATGTAGAACTTTAATTGCAACACTCTGATCTCCATACCTGGAAAACTATTAATCTACACCTACATAAACCAAGGACTCCAGCTACCAGCAAATTACTTGCTGTATACACACAATTATACAGTTGAATTGACCACTCCAGAGATATATCGTCTTTTTTCCACATTTACATATTATCTAATAATCAATACCATCCAAATGGTCTTGATATTGGGGAACTTATACATTTTTTAAACCAGTAGAAAGGGAAAAACTATTCGTCATGCCCCAACTATGTTATTGAAATTTGCTGCATGAGAACATAAGATTAACATAGCTGAAATATTCAGCAATAGTGTACATTAAGCTCTGAGCAGTTAACCACGACCTGAATAAAATAACTCCAGCAGATATCGCCATACAATTACTATCGTGACTAAGCTGAGCACTTGGGGAAGAATGAATAATTACATGCAAGGGATTAATGGTTTTTTAGACCGGTCTTCTGGCCAATATGTTCACAAGCATTGACAACCAAAAAATAAAGAATAAAAAAAATGATTAAAAATTTCAAGGCACGCAACACATCCAAGACTTTGCCACTGACCTTCCTTTATAAACTTTCCCATGACCTCCCTCGCCGATAATTGACCCAATAAAAATTAGTTTCGGGTCAACCAGAAGATTATCATCAATTGTTAGTAGTGGGGCTGTTATAGACTGATAAGAACCACCTAGGTAGAACTCACCCTCAAAAGCTAGCTCGTGAGGGGAGGGTGCTTAAGGGCCTTATAAGCCCCACACCAGGTGCATTTCCACCCAATGTGAGACTCCCAAATTTCCTTTGGCTTGAGGATCCTAACATAGACTCATTCCTGACTGATTTTGACTCTTCACATTCTTCCGCTTCTCCTTCTCTGTTCCTGTCGCTGTAACTCATACTGCAACCTTAAACTATACCCGAATTTCTCATTTCTAGTGTTACCCACACAAGAAATATTACTTTTATATCGAACAAAACCAACTTCCCAATTATATTCTTCTATAAGGACAACACCTCCAAAGAAACAAAAGAAATCCCAATTCTTCCAAGAGCTAATCCCCATCATCCCAAATTAAACATCTAAAACCACTTTTGCAAATTTTTTCTCATCCAGAGCATGCAAGAAATAAAAACACAATCTTTGTCACCAAAGAACCTTAGAGGAATCAATCATCTTCTTCCTACCCCACAGGTATCTTGTTCCCATGCTCTAACCCTTGTTTCAAACTTCTCAAAGCTTTGCTTCATTGTGAAGCTCGACTTCGGGTTGCAGTTCATCTAAAGAAAGCCCATTAAAGAAAAAGAAGAAAAACAAAAAGAGGAAAAGTAACTTACAATTTTGCAAGAAAATCTCCACAGCCTAGAGTCTTGAAACAACCCTCATCAAGTTTTCATATTTTAAGCTCTTTCCAATGTCCCCAAGTACCACTAACTGTATCCTTAACAAAATTTCTGTTCTTTTTCTCTCTTTACTAAACCCCGTCATCCACGCTATCGTGTATTTGTCCCGCGGTGGGGGCGGCTTACAGGAATCGAACCAGTGACCTTATGTTAAAGGTGTGACTGACCCTGGTACCACTGGGGCAATTTGGTACACTTTTAACCTAAGGTCACTGGTTCGATCTCTGGGAAGCCGCCCTTATCACGGGGACAAATCCACAATAGCGTGGATGACGGGTTTACACCTCATCATTACCCACTGAGCTCCAGTGAAGGTATTCAGAGTATCTGTTCCGACGAGAGGGTTTAATTTAAGGGGAATTCTAACCTACCGCCCACTTGTGTGGGCGGTAGGTTATTTTATATTTTTTTTTTAATTTTTTTTACTTTTTAAAATTAGTTAATTATTTTTTATGTGATGTATTTTTTGAGAATTTTTTAAGATGTTTTTGTATTTGTTGTAAAATTTTTTAAGTGACAAATGAATAGTAAAAAAAATTATGGATAAATAGTAAGAAATATGTAAAAAAATTTAAGAAAAAATTGAAAAACATTTTAAAAAATTTTGAAAAAAATATATAAGATAAAAAATATTTAATTATTTTTAAAAAGTAAAAAACTTTTAAAAAAAACATAAAAAAAAAAAGAAAAAATAGGGTGTGGCCGTAGATACCACACCCTTAATTTAAAAGTGGAAGAAAGAGAGGGAGGGTGTGTGGTGAGTCGGTAATGTTTGAGGAGAGAGAATAGGGAGAAAATATAATAATACATAAACCAATTGAAAATGAACATGTGGAGTGGACGTTTTTGTCGAAAATGCTTGGGGTTACCCGTTTGGCATCATTTTATTAGAGATTAAGTTATCGTCTCCTAAATTTATTTTTTATTTTTGTTTAATTTTTTTGTTTATATTATTTATTAGTTTTTTATTTATAATAATTTTTTTTGAAATTTTTTGAAATAATTTTATATTTTTTTGAAATATTTATTTTTTTTAAATGTATGATTTTTCTCAAAAATTTTTTAAAAATTTATCATTAGTTTATTATTATAAAAAAATTTTAAATTTTAAATTTTAAAAAACTTATAAAATTTATTTTTAAAAAATTTTATAATTATTTTACAGTAACATATACAATCACAAAATATGACTATAGAGTAGTAAGACCATTTTACCTCGTCTTGATATAACTACACATAAGTTTAAAATTTGGAGAAAATTATTTTTTAAATATTTAAAGGTACTATATTTGAAAATAATATAACATAAAATTTATTTTTTATTATTATAAAATAATATTTTAAAATATAATATCTCTTTATATACCTAAATACAATTATTCTTAAAATATATATTCAATGTATAAATTTTTTGAATGTTTTATATAAATTAATTAATATATTATAAAATTAAATTTTCTAATATTTTTAATTATAATATTTTAAAGTTATATTTCATGATATTTAATTTCTTATATCATTTATAACAATGTATCATAATAATATAAAAATATTAAATTTTATAAAAAAATATTTTAAAATACGAGATTTTTTAAAGCCCTTGCACGAATGTTTCTTTATATTACATAAAAGAATCTATGTGGCTTAAGGTTGTACCAAAGTATTTGGTTGAAAATAAAGTTAACAATTTAATTTATTTTAGTAGATTATTTTTAGGTATTTCAAAGCGTTGTATTTAATTTAGAATGATGTCTTATGTAGTTTTTACTTCTTCTTTTTTATATATAGGTACTGTTTTAAAATTATTTGAGAAATTAAAAAAATTAAAAAATATTTCTTTAAGTATTGTATCTTAGTAAAATCATCTCATTTATTTTTACTCTATAATTAAGAAAAAACTTTTTTATCACTTAATATATTATTTTTTTGTTATTATGTTTTTTAAAATGTTAATTTAATGGAAATACAATTCTAAATTCAAAGTAAATTTAAGGTTTAATATAATTTTTGGTGCTTAAAATTACACTCAATTTTTAATTTGGTTCATATATTTTAATTTTTTTAATTTAATCTATATACTTTAATTTTTTTTAATTTGATCATTATATTTTAATTTCTTTTAATTTAATTTTTATACTTTTAATTCTTTTCAATTTAGTCTTTGTTGTCTATAATTGAATAAACATTGTTTATACAAATTGATGTGACAACAAAAATCTAGCTAAATCTTCATATACGAACATGAAACCTAAGTTGGTCAACCCATAATGTGAAATCAGTTTACTTGGCCTAATCCTCTCTATCTGGGAATATCTTATCATAAGATCATTCACCCAAGTTATCCATTCCCACTTCTGACTAGAGGTTTTTATGGGTTGAGTTAATTTGAGTTTAGATTGAATCTAAGAATTAATTTGTATTTTATAAGTTAAATTATAAGACTTATGATTCGACCAAACAAAATTATAAAAATCGGTTTGGATTAGGTTGGGTTCTTAGATTGTTCAACTCTAGAAATAACAAGCAAATAATATTTTAATAAATACAATCTTCTTACTGCCATGTTAACAAAAAGCAAAATTACACTCAACATTTGAATTATAATTGAGAGGATACATGTTATATTTTTTATAGACTATGATTTTTTAAAAAACTGAAAGACATTATTTATCTTTTAGTAAGAAATAAATTATATACAAAAATAAAATATTTTCACAAAAAAGGTATGATTATAAATTTTTTTACTTTAAGTGATATTTGTAATTTTTGATAAAGTTGAGAAATCTACATAAACAAATTAGTAAATAAATTAAAAATAATAGTAACATGATAAATGAATTATTACGATTAAAAATCACAGAAAACAAATAAATTACAAGAGATAAATCATATTATAAATAGGATCAAGAACCACAGCAAGATAAATGAATTACAAGAAATAAATCATCTGCTCTTATAAGTGAGAAAAATTTAACTATTGTGAGAAGAAAGTCCAATAAATATTAGATTGCATTAATTTTGGGTGTACTTTACAATGCTAATTTGGAAAGTGATAGGAAATTTAATAAGATTAATTAAAATAAAAGACAATTAAAAGTAAATTATATATTATATAATATATATTTAAAAATAATAATAAATAGTTAAATTATATAAGTTTATTATTTTTGTTAACCCAACTAACCTAACCCATATACAAATTTAAGTTAAACCAATCTATCGATTTGGTTTAAGTTGATCAATTTGGTCAAATTGAGTTAGGTTTTGAACATCCTTAAACCAATCTATTGATTTGGTTTGAGTTGATCAATTTAGTCAAACTGAGTTAGGTTTTGGACATCCTTACCTTTAACATATCCATCGTTGGCTTCCTACACTCTGTCGAGCCCTTCGATGACATACTTGAACTGCTCCTCATAATTAGATGTTGGGTCGGGTTCGACAGGTACGTATCTAAATGGCTACAAAGGACATGTCCCCGAGTCTTGGAATGAGGTTGGCCTAGCAAACGGGGCAAGTAGAGTGAGAAGACAACCAAAGATTGATACAATCATGAACGATAAAAATCATGAACGATAAAAATCAAAAGTGTATAGATTAAATTAAAAAAAATTAAAATATAAGAATTAAATTAAAAATTTAGTAAAATTTTAAATATCAAAAGTTATATTAACAATAAATTTTAATTTAAATCAAAGTTTTGAGAATAAAAATGAATGTGAGTGGGGTTGTAAAAAAAATAACTTTATTCAAGTATTTTTAACGACATTATATCTTTTAATATTTCATAAAACTTTAGTATTTATTTTTGGGGATCAAAATACTTTTATTTTAATAGATCCTATTTATATTTATTATTTATAAATTTATGTATATTATTTTTATCTCTCTTATAAATATGATTATGTCATGTTCTCTTTTAACGTAAGAAGATATTGATCTTATTTTTTGTGTCATTTTAAAGTGTAAATATAAAATATTATAAAAAATTAATAAGTTAAAATATATTTTTAATCTCTTAACTTTATATAAAATTTTAATATTAACCCTTAAATTTTATTTATGTCAATTTCATCCCTCAATTTTGCTTACGTTATCAATATTTTCTCTCACCTGATTACTCTGTTAGAATCATTAACAATAAGTTATTACATTATATGTTATGTGGTTGAGCTTATCAGACTATCAGTGGCCTTATACGGTATTTTTGCAAGTTATAGCCCATAAGGCCATAACTGGTTTCTCCATTGAATATTAGCCCTAAATTGATTTATGGTTTGCCCTTATGAATTGCAACATTTTTAAGATTATTAAGTATCGGATAAAAATGACAATTGACCTTCAATGATTGGCCATGAGCAATGTAGGCATAAATTAGGGTTATTATAATGAATTGACAAATCTTAGAAACTTTAAGAACATGGAAGAATTAAGGAAGAGAAAAGGTTGTTTACAAAATAGAAAGACACAATTAACACCATGTAAAGTTAAAGGAAACGAATATAATATCATATAAGATTAAAGGATGAAGATTAAGTGTATTTTAGCCAAAATAAATATCTTATTTTAAAATATAATTAATTAAAGAAATTGTGAAAGAGGAGTATCATATGGGTTGCCTGCACGTGTTCTTTGTCCCGATTTCTCTCCTCCAAACCATTGACTTTTCTGCATCCGATGTGTCAGTGCCCATTGGACCCCAGGGGCGCTCACCACCTGATTGCTCATTTGGATGCAATTTTTTTTTAAAAAAGTTATTTTTTTAAAAAGTACATTTAGTTAAAAATGATGTTGGATAATTACTTTTAAATAAAAATATTTTTTGTTAAAAAATGTTGAAAAACTCATTTTTTTATAACTTTTAACTAAAAGTAATTTTGAATGAAAAAGATAAAAAATTTTAATGTTAAAAATATCTATACAATGTTAACGTATTTTTATTCTTAATAATATTTTATAATTATAAATTTAATTTTAATAAAAAAATTAATTTTTAAAATTTAAACATAATATAAAAAATATTTTTACATATTTTTTTTAATTATTTTACCTGCACAAAAATACTTTTATCGTTTTACGTAACTACATCTAAAAATTAAATACTTACTTTTTTTAAAATTAACACTTTTATTTAAAATAATTGTTAAAAAGTAAAAGCTTATCCAAACCCCTACTAAAAATCCACTATTTCTGTGACTAACATTGCCATCACCCTCCCAATTCTAGTAAGCAATAATAATCATATAATTTAGTTTTTCAACAGCTAATAATTAAGTTACATTAATGTAATGGAATCATGTTCAAAATTTAAATTTAATTACTTATTTTGTTTCAAATTATTTATTATTTTAAAAAAAATTTTATTTTAAATTATCTATTATTTTATATTACTAATAAAGTATTAATTATTATTTTTTAATATTATCTTTATTTATTATTATTTTCAATAAAATAATAATAAGAGTTTAAATTAACTTTAATAAAAATAATTTAGTCAAATATAATTTTTTTATTAAAATTAAAATTAAAATTATTTAATAATTTTTAAATTTTTGGATCATTATTTTAAAATAATAAATAATTTAAATAAAAAAGTACAAAATAAAAGAAATCTTTGACAGCTATAATTAGGTATTAAGAACCTCCTATCCAAGTGGAAGTCCGATGTTTTGTTAATCTTCAAAGCTAAATGCTTTTTCAATCATAAGTGATATCAACTTGGATATCAACTTGTCGCACGTGAGCAGTTGACAGAGGAGTCTGCCATGTTGCTAATTTTAATAATTTTCTATATTAAAATAATTTCGAATATAACTTTAAAAGATTGATTTGTTTTTGTATTATTTCATTTCATCCTTTTTAATTTGTCCAGCTAAGAGCAAAATGATTAAGAAATACTAAATGAATATAATATTTTATTTAAACTAGTTTATTTAATAAACAACTTAAGTTAAATTCAAATAATTTATGAATAACTCAGTTCACTTATACTTATAATTGAATAGTAATTAAAATACACTCCTAAACACATTATTTATAAATATTTTAATTATTTATCGTTTAAGGTAATAGTATAAGAATTAAAAAGTATATTAAATAATATCAATTTTAATAAAAAATAGTTGTATTTAATTAAATTATTTTATTAAAATTAATTTAAACTCTTGTTAATACTTTATTGAAGATAACAATAAATAAAAATAATATTAAAATAGTAATAATTAATCTTTTATTGATAATATAAGAAGACAAATAATTTAAAATAAAATAAAATTCTTAAAACAATAAATAAATTAAAAATTATAAAATATATTATAAACTCCTTTTTTGTTTTTTTATGGGTTATAAACTCCTCATTTAAATCTTGGATTATATGGATTTATTTTGATGACTATGTTTTATTAAATTTAGGGACAGTTTGGATGGACTTGTGCTTTTAATCAGATGCTTTAAATAAAAGTGATTTTTTTAAAAAAAGCAGGTATTTGGTGT